>NW_019290699.1:32789-115815 GCF_000500325.1 Leptinotarsa decemlineata
GACTCAGTATGAATTTTTCCATGCAATTTCAAACTACCCTTCTCAGTGAACGATTTAGAGCAGATTTCACATTGAAATGGTTTGTCGCCAGTATGAATTTTTTCATGTCTTTTCAATTGATTTCCTTGAAAGAATGATTTATAGCAGATTTTACACTTGAATGGTTTAACGCCAGTATGAATTTGTTCATGTTTTCTCAAATTACAAGCAACAACCAAAAAAATAAAAAATTGAAATATTAATGAAAGCTGAAAATTAAAAAAAATATTATTAACAAAAAATGAATATTAAAAGATTCCAAGTTACATCACGACATTCCAATTGTTAGGGTCAATCGTCTTAGGGTGATAACTGGGCATTACAGATATTTCATTAAAATGTTGAAAATTATATAAACATTTACTTATGAAGAGGAGTAAAAAATATTTCCATATATGTGATGGAAATGGATGAAAATTCATTATAGTGTATCTACAGTTTACAAAACAATAACACATATACTAGTATAGAATAGCTTCTTCTGGCTTGTTAGTACTAACATCTACATTCAACCTGAAAGGTAGCTATTTCAGGACATTGAAGAACATAACAGATATATTATATAAGTTGTTCTTTTTCAACAATGTTTTATTTTCCTATTGCACTTAGTAATGAAATGCTTTTTATCCATTATGAATTTTTGAATGCAATTTTAAATTATTATTTCGACTGAAATATTTAGAACTGAATTCATTTTAAAAAGGCTTTTTGTCAGTATACTTTTTTCATGTATTTTCAGATACTTATTTCCACTAAATGACTTTGAACAAATTATCCATTGAAATGGCTACTTTTCTCAATGAACGATTTAGAGCAGACTTTATACTTGAATGATTTGTCGCCAATATTATTTTATTAATGTCTTTTCAATCTACCATTTTGATTGAAACATTTAGATCAGATTTTACATTGAAATAGTTTATCGTCAGTATGACTTTTTTCATGTGTTTTCAGTGACCCACTGTAACGGAATGATTTAGAACAGATTTTACACTGAAATGGTTTTTCACCAGTATGAATTTTTCCATGCAATTTAGTCTATTCAAATCACCTCCTCGAATGAATGATTTAGAGCAGACTGTACACTTTAACAATTTATCGCCAGTATGAATTTTTTCATGCATTTTCAAAATACTTTTTTCAGTGAACGATTTAGAGCAGATTTTACATTGAAATGGTCTGTCGCCAGAATGAATTTTTTTATGCATTTTCAAACTACGTTCCTCAGTAAACGATTTAAGGCAGATTTTACATTGAAATAGTTTATCACCATTATGACTTTTTTCATGTATTTTCAAATGACCTCCTTGAATGAATGATTCAGAGCAGATTTTACACTTAAACAGTTTATCGCCAGTATGAATTTTTTCATGTCTTTTCAAATTACCATTCAGGTTGAATGATTTAGAACAGATTTTACACTGAAATGGTTTTTCGCCAGTATGAATTGTTCCATGCAATTTCAAACTACCCTTCTCAGTGAACGATTTAGAGCAGATTTCACATTGAAATGGTTTGTCGCCAGTATGAATTTTTTCATGTCTTTTCAATTGACTTCCTTGAAAGAATGATTTACAGCAGATTTTACACTTGAATGGTTCAACGCCAGTATGAATTTGTTCATGTTTTCTCAAATTATCCCCATCAATGAATGATTTAGAGCAGATTTTACACTTGAATCGTTTATCACCCCTATGAGATTTTTCATGTCTGCTCAAATTAAATCGATGAATGAATGATTTAGAGCAGATTGTACACTGAAATGGTTTATCGCCAGTATGAATTTTTTCATGTCTATTTAAATCACCTCCTTGAATGAATGATTTAGAGCAGACTCTACACTTGAACGGTTTATCGCCAGTATGAATTTTTTCATGCATTTTCAAAATACTTTTCTCAGTGAACGATTTAGAGCAGATTTTACATTGAAATGGTCTGTCGCCAGAATGAATTTTTTCATGCATTTTCAAACTACGTTCCTCAGTAAACGATTTAGGGCAGATTTTACATCGAAATGGTTTATAGCCATCATGACTTTTTTCATGTCTTTTCAAATGACCTCCTTGAATGAATGATTCTGAGCAGATTTTACACTTGAATAGTTTATCGCTAGTATGAATTTTTTCATGCGTTTTCAAGTTACCCCTCTCATTGAAGGATTTAGAGCAAATTTTACAGTGAAATGGTTTAGAGTCAAAATTATTTATTTTGCGACTTTTTGAATGACTACTTCCAAAGGATGACTTTGTGAAAATTTTATGATGAAGTGGGAGCTTCCCCGTATGCTGATTTTCAACAGATATCACATCAGTTCTTTCTTTCATATTTCTTGAGCTAATTTCGATTTCTTCACGAATTCTACTCTCTCTAATTGAATTGGAATAGTATCCAGAACTGAATATTTCCTTCATCTCTTTCAAATTTTCATTGATAATTTCCTCTTTATTTCCAACCACTGTCTCTTCCTTGGTTTCAAAACAAAATATTTCGGGATCTGTAAAAAAATACTAGTTTCATGAAATTTTTTGTTGGCATGTCTTGGTCTTAGAAATCAAAGTTGACGACATTTTTCACATGACTTGATTTTCACTAGAACTGATTGATCTTATATGAAAAAGGCTTTCCACATACGTTTCTGTACTTTTACTGGATATACATACAAAATCACCAATTAACCATTCAACTTTGCTTTAGTGCAAGTTCATCCTCTTCCAAAATAACCAAAAATGAAAAAGTGTAAGTTCTCAACAGCTGGAGATAATTGTATCAAAGATATTTTCTAGGTTCGTTGGCCATGGTTTGCAGATTCTTATTTATTTATTAGTTTGACACCTTAGTACACTGAATACATGTGATGAGTCTTAATGAAATGAAAACAGAACATTTAAAAAAAGCAATTTATATAATTCACATGAACTAAATATTCACAACCCAAAATTGATATCAATAATATGACTGCGCAATATGTTTCAATTTGATTAAGAGGCTCTACCCCTCAAGAGTATAGCAACACCTCTGCAAAAGTAATTTCTTCACCTCAGTTTTACCTCTGACTCTATTTTCCCCATAGACGACGGCAAACTATTATAACAGTTTATTACACTGAATAATGAGGGGCATCCAAAATTAATCATTTCTTGTGGAGAAATTCGTAACATCCGAATATGTAAAAAATATATTGATATTTCAAGTAAAAGAGGCAAAAGTAGTTTTCAATTGTTTGATTGAACAATTGACATTCAGAAAATAATTCAAACAAGTCATTTATATAGTTAAACAGTGGTCCCAGGACAGAACCTTGAGGAACTCCTACAGTTACATCTATGATACTTGAATATTCAACTGTAGTTATTTAACTACGATCTTTCTTCCATGTATATCGCCAAGCCCAATATTCTCTGAATAAATATTAAAAAACGAGTTTATGTAACATATTTGTGATTGTAAACTAGTATATACCCTCTCACTCTAATATGGCTGTTGCTTCTCATTTGAGTGCATTTGACCAGGCTTGTCCTGTTTATAGTGTACAGAAGTTTCGTCAGAGGGCATAGTTGTCTTGATTGAAGCAATGCAGAATGCAATTCAAACATAACTTCATTTTATTAAACTTACACCTTTTGGACTCAACTCCGATCACGACATCCACATGTCATTTTTGCAGACGGTCGTTATCAGCTCAACCGTTGTCTGTCGTGATCGGAGAAAAATAAATCGTCGTTTTTTGCCTCTCGGGCGAATTTGGCACAAACTATTCACTCTAGAGTAAGTATCACCTAATAATACTATTTAATATAATACAAGTGATATACTCCATTCCACTCCCAACACCCGCAGCTTGCAAATTCAAGCTCAAAACATGATCGACCATTTCTAGCAGTGGTGCAACAAATGGCGTATCAAAATAAATCCCACCAAAACCCAAACTATCCTATTCAGACATCGTAACTCCTCTACCAGTCCCAAATTAAATATTGATAACCTGAATCTCAGACTCTTAGGAGAAAACCTCATACTCTAGGATTCGGTGTCCTACTTGGGGGTCACCTTCACCAGGACCAAATGGTCTTTCACCAGTATGGATATTTTCATGTCTTTTCAAATCACCTCCACGAATGAATGATTTAGAGCAGATTTTACACTTGAATGATTTATCGCCAGAATGAATCTTTTCATGTAATTTCAAATCACATCTATGAATGAATGATTTAGAGCAGATTTCACACTTGAATGATTTATCGCCAGTATGATTTTTTTCATGTCTTTTCAATTCTCTATATAGATTAAAAGATTTAGAGCAGGTTATACATTGAAATGATTCATTGCTAGTATGACATTTTTCATGTGCTTGCAATTCACTACTTCGAATGAATGTTTTAGAGCAGATTTTACACTTGAATGGTCTTTCGCCAGTATGAATTTTTTCATGTCTTTTCAAACTACTTCCATCAAAGAATGATTTAGAGCAGATTTTACACTTAAATGATTTATCGCCAGTATGACCTTTTTCATGTCTTTTCAAACTACTTTTCCCTGTGAACGATTTATAGCAGATTGTACATTGAAATGGTTTTTCGCCAGTATGCATATTCTCATGTCTTTTCAAATCACCTCCTTGAATGAATGATTTAGAGCAGATTTTACACTTAAATGATTTATCGCCAGTATGAATTTTTTCATGTCTTTTCAAAACACTACAACGCAAGAATGCTTTAGAACAGACTTTACACTTGAATGGTTTATTGTCAGTATGAATATTTTCATGTCTTCCCGTATGCTGGTTTTCAACAGATATCACATCAGTTCTTTCCTTCATCTTTCTTGAGCAAATTTCGTTTCTCTCACGAATTCTACTCTCTCTAATTGAATTGAAATAGTATCCCGAACTGAATATTTCCTTCATCTCTTTCAAATTTTCATTGATAGCTTCCTCTTTATTTCCAGCAACTGTCTCTTCCTTGGTTTCAAAACAAAATATTTCGGGATCTGTAAAAAAAATACTAGTTTCATGAAGAATGAAAAGCAAATTATTTCGCATCATCAACACATTCTTATTCATGATATCACAAAACATACATTTTTCAACATATCCATACTGAGTTTTTTTTTTTAGATTTTCTATTTGCACGTCTTGGTTTTAGCAATCAAAGTTGACGAGATTTTCACTAGAACTGATTGATCTTATGTAAAAAAAGGTTTCCACATACATATACATACAAAACCATTCAACTTTGCTTTAGTGCAAGTGCATCCTCAACCAATATAACCAAAAATAAAAAAGTGTAAGTTTTCAACAGCTGGAGATAATTGTGTCAAAGCTATTTTCCGGGTTTGTTGGCCGTGGTTTGCAGATTCACATTTATTTATTAATTTGACACTTTAGTACACTGGATACATGTGATCAATAATATGAATCTGATCAGGGGCTCTACCTCTCAAGACTATAGCAACAATTCTACAAGAGTAATTTCTTCTTTCGCAACTCGCAACAAGTTTTCGTAGCAGGTGTCTCTAGCATGAATATCCGAATTTGTGAAAAATCTATCGATGTTTCAAGTAAAAGAGGCAAAGTTGTTTTCAATTGGTTGATTGAACAATATGCAGCCTTTAGGTGCTTTTGCTTTCTGATCTGTTATTTGCTTCTATCTTGACTTTCCTTTCCTTAGTTGTTTCAAACAAGTTATTTATATAGTTAAGCAGTGGTCACAGGACAGAACCTTGAAGGGAAACTTATTTATTAAGAATTTTTCGACAAAATCCCCTAAAACTAAACATGCACCAACAAAATATAGTACAACACACGTAATATACAAGGAGCCTTCAAATATTTGATTTTCTGACAAGAGTAAAGTACTCTTATTTTGAAAAATCTCGGAAAATATTATTTAGAAAAGTAGTTCAGCATTAAAAAATACATTCAGATTTGAAGTCGTGGCCATCTAAGTGGAGTTTTATTTTTTTACCCATTTTTTTAATGGAGACTACGAAGAACAAACTTATGCTGAAAAATAAATAGACAGCATTCTGTCTTGCCTAAAATAAGTGTTCTAAGTTGAATATCCAGAAAATCAATGAGTTTGTTCCGAATTGCCTATTTTATTTTGATGTTTTGTGATTTGATATTATTGAATATTAAGTTCTTGTAACAATACTGTATAATTTTGAGTAATTTTCGGTGTTGACAAAAAATAAAAATAACTTTACACCAAAAACTCTAAAAATAATTTACTTTTCAAAACAATTGACCGTGGTCAACACGACAGTTGTGTAAATTGTAATATTACAGGTTTTTAAAATGAACCGTCTTATACAGGATGCTGTCTATTTATCATTTTACCAAAAATTTGTTTTTCATAGTCTTCATTTGATAAAATGGGTAAAGAAATGAAACTTCATTTAGATGGCCATAACTTCAAATCTAGATATATATTTTTCAATACTGAACAACTTTTCTAAATAACATTTCCCAAGATTTTCCAAAGTAAGAGTACTTTACTCTTTCTCAAAATCAAATATTTGAAGGCTCCTCGTATATTGAGTGTGTTTTACTGTATTTTGTTGGTGCATGTTTAGTTTCAGGGGATGCACAAGAATCAAGTATAACTTTTTGTCGAAAAACCCTTGATAAATAAGTTTCCCAAATGGTGCATACTTTGGGGATGACACTGTATAATGAACATTTGAAATGTATAACAAAGTAAAAGAACAAGAGGCAGTATAGATGTATTTCATCAGTTCGGACTTTCATTGTTTGATATAATATAAATTGATTTGAAATCCCTGAAAGAAATGTAAATAAACTCTCCATAACCTCTCATTACCCGCCACCCACCTCGCCGAAAGTTGTATAGAAAAGGATGGTACGATAACCGTTTCAAAATACATGTATTGTATTGGTAAAGGCATGGCAACTCTATGTCTTATTATTACTCTGAGGGTGGTGTGTATTGGCATCAAAGCCAATTATGAGTTGTAGTCCCTTTGCTTGGCAGGCTCTAACCAACTCTTCCACTTCCCTGGTTGGTGGTGGTTCCGGAATGTCGTAAGGGAGGTATGCTAATTCAATGATGATTTACTCAGGTCCGCCCTCGCCAGCCGTCTTTATTTTTACTGCTGTCATGATGTCTGGAACACAAATTACTCAACGGCAGTATATATATTCATTTACGGATAATAACTATGCATGTTCTTGGGGACTCTGAGGTTCTGTTATAAATTAACTCACCTCTGATGCCCCCAATCCCATTATTTTTCCCCTGTACACCCAGGGTTCTTGTATGAGAGCAATATCAAACCCCATCATCAGTTTGGTAAGGACAATTAGATATAGGAATAAAGTGCTTTGTCTAATTTCCACTAACTCAATGTATTGATATTAATGCGACCAAGATTTCGGTTTTTTCAACATTCTCAAGTGTTCTAGCACTACTGTGTGCTAAAGAAAATTGAAAAGTTTGTTTCTATTATCGAATTTGACATCTGACACAAATCATTCTATTCTGGCGAATCTTATTATTAAAGACGTAACTACGGATCGTTTTTGAATATACGCTCTAATACGATTAAACGCCAGAAAACATCTTTGAGAAATCAATGCTGGTATGAAATAATTTATATTTTCTCGTTGAAATAATTTCACGTATGACGTCAAATCTGTCAAATACTGAAACAGAAATAGTTCCAAAACCAGTTCATACCAGTTTGAAAGGATGTTTCTAAAGAAAGTGTGATAAGTATTTTTCAGGAAAGAATGGGTTACAAATAATGAAGTTATTTCGAAATAATAAATTAAAAAACGAATAATTACAGGATGCTCATAATAACAACTAAACAAAGTTACTTTTCGTGCTTTTGCACCTTCACTTGGCGAATCATGAATTAGAAAAACACCAATATGTGTTATCCCGTTATACTATTTGTTTCAATTATGGATCGTTGCGCGTCGACTAGATCTGGGAATTTAAGTGGAATACCAACACGAGAAATTAGGTTTTATTTTTAATCAAACACCCTCTATATAACATCTCTTTGTATCAACCGCTATGAACAGATGACAATTCGTTTACATTTGTCTTTTCGAAACCAGCCTCAATAAAAGTTGTCGCAGCAGCTGCATCCACTCAAAACCAGCCTGGTCGACTGGAACAGCAGCGTCAATGGGATATATTCTGTTATATATAATGTAATATAACAAATAATATAATAAACTAAGGGCAATACCACAACATATGCTTTCACGGCCGGAGTCATGATTTTAAGGAAATCCGGATTTTCTCTTTGATCTAGAGAAACACCATCAGTCATCGAAATGCTATGACTTAGAGGATTACTCGTTGGAATGTGTGTCCATGTGTTAGGAATAGAGTTTCCATTATTCGAATGATTTGATGTGACCCGTAAATGAGTTATTATTGGAATATCCAGTCTCAAAGAAGCGAAATAAAATTCAAATTTGGGGATGACACTGTATAATGAAAATTTGAAATGTATAACAAAGTAAAAGAACAAGAGGTATTTCAGATATATTTCATCAGTTCGGACTTCCATTGTCTAATATAATATAAATTGATTTAAAATCCCTGAAAGAATCTGTAAAAAATTAAAAAGACTTAACCAAAAATAACAATTTTATTAAACAAAAAACTGAAATTACAAAGAAATAACAAACAAGCAACAACCATAAAAATAAAAAATTGAAAAGTTAGTACAAGCTGAAAATTAAAAAATATTATTAACAAGAAATGAAACTAGAAATCAAAAGATTCTAAACCAAGCTACGTCACGACGTTTCGCTTGTTAGCATCCACAATCGTCGTCGGGTGATAACTGGACTTATTACTCCGAGATCTGACTGTTTATAGGTCATTCGCTTCATTGGTTTTAGCGGGAGATGATTGTTTGGCGGAAGTTGGTCGTTTTCCGCTTGATTAGAGGTTTCCATATGTTACGTATCTCTACGCTAACTTGGCTAAATGCGTTGTTGGACAACATAAACACGGCTTCTTTGAATTTTCTCCTAAATCAGTGTTCCTCCTTGTGGATGATTTTAGCTTGAGCCCACTCGATGTTATTTTGATGAGTCCAAACATGCTCTGCTATTCCGGATTGGCTAGTTTCTCCTCGCTGTGTGTGTTTCTTGTGCTCAGTAATGCGAACTTTCAATGGCACAAGAAACACGCACAGCCAGGACAAACCAGCAAATCCGGAATAGCGGAAACGGATTGTTCTTTTAGATGATTTGATATATGAGAGCTTTTCAAAAAATGCTTGGAAGCGTCTATTGGTATACTTTATTTGTTTGCGCATTTTTTCAGCATTTTTTGCACGGTGCGTCATGTAATAGTAGACAATGCTTAACTTCTCATTTTGAATGCAATAGCCTATATATTACTCAATTCGCAGAATCATCAGAATATGCTAGATAACATTTTTGGATCTTTTTTGCATATATTTCAGAATTGTAAAAATCTAATGTAATTTGAAGTTTCTTCACGAGTTTAATTTCATGTTCAATACTGGTTATTGATTAATTTTCATCATTTTCTGTTCTGACAGGTAATATGAGGTAAATTCTAAATGTAGTTTTGCATTTTTCCCAGAACCCTCATACTCATTCCACATTCATTTTGTGAATCATGAATTAGAAAAACACCAATATGTGTTATCCCTTTACTTTTGTTTCAATTATGGATCGTTGGGCGCCGACTAGCTCTGGAAATTCATGCGGAATATCAATAAGAGATTTTGTGCATTTAGAAACTTGCGTTTCTAACAAACTGACCATGCCACACAGTCCCCTACGGCTCTGAGGAATGATTGATTCTCTAAAGCCCCCCCCCATGACTCTAAAGATTGTTTCTCCACAGCCCCCCCAATTAGAGAAATAAGGTTTTCTCTTTACTTTAACAGCTTGAACGCCATTTCGCAATTGTTTTCATTTAACCTGTTGCTACCGTGGAATCCACTCAAATCATTCTGCAAAACCGAGTAAGTTATGCCGAGGGTTCGCTACCTGAAGCTGGCAAATTTTAAGACAAGTTATGAATGACCCAACAAAAGTTGTCGCAGCAGCTGCGTCCACTCATTAAACCAGCCTGGTCGACTGGAACAGCAGCGTCAATAGGTGTAAATCAATTAGTTCAACTAGGGACGGCAGTAAAACATTTGCTTTCACGGCCGGAGTCATGATTTTAAGGAAATCCGGATTTTCTCTTTGATTTAGAGAAACACCATTAGTCATCGAAATGCTATGATTTAGGGTATTACTCGTTGGAATGTGTGTCCATGTGTTAGGAATAGAGTTTCCATTATTCAAATGATTTGACTTTACCGGTAAGTGAGGTATTATTGGAAGATCCAGTCTCAAAGTAGCGAAATAAAATCCAAATTTTTGTCTGTCGAAATAACTAATATATTTTTTCAACAACGTCAACATTCAAGTTTTACAAAACATCATATGTTGGAAGCTTGTGGTAGTAATGATACACTTTGTGAAAAATACTACAACACTTTAATTTGGTTTTCTACAGATGAAATTACAGTGATAATTTTTAATAATGAAAAACTAAACTGACTGTTCTTGTCTACAAAATCTCTTCACTGAAACTGTTATATCATTTTTATTATACTTGGCAACTATGTCGACAAAACAATCTTACCAACAGTGTAATAATGTAAAGATGTTGCATTACCAACCTAAATATTAACTTAAGTTATAAATATTGTAAATAGTCTTTTGGTTGTTTTAACCACATGTGTGACCGGCCACAAAGTACTGTATATCAATTTCGTCAATGGCCACGGCATCTGAATTTACGACGTACACCAAAAAACTTAGAAAACACCAATTTTTATTTTGGCCGAAGCAGTTGTCCAACCACAGAACAATACGTGATGAATCCCTATAATTAAAAAAAATGCGTAGAAGGTACTAATAATGTCCTCCTTGTTTCGACCAGTGATACCCTCATCCATAGATCCATAGTAATTTCATAAACTACACCTCAAGATTTGATTTCCACAAACTTTATTTGAAAAATATATATCACAACATATTTCGCTAACACAGTAGCTTTGTCAAGTGATTTGAATACTTCAAGTGGCTTCTTACACTAATATTTATATATTAAGGTAACCATAATTGAGACTACCTCCAAAAATTACCTAAACCTCTACCTAAGGTACCTCTCCAATTATATGATCACCTGAAGCATATTATCTCACATCTACATCAATAATAATTCTTTCTCGTTTTATTGAACTTGTTCGAGTGTCAAATGATCACAATCAAGGAACGATTTAGAGCAGATTTCACACTGAAATGGTTTTTCGCCAGTATGAATTTTTTCATGCAATTTCAAAACATTACCACAAGAGAAGTATTCAAAACAGATTTCACATTGAAAGGAGTTTTTGTTATGTTATGTTTTATTGACCTGCCGTTTAAAGTAATATTGGAATGTCCTGTCCATGTGTTAGGAAGAAAGTTTCCATTATTTAAATGATTTGACTTTACCTGTAAATGAGGTATTACTTGATAACAAAGGTGGAATGGAACGTTTTCTTTTATTTGAAGGTCATGTAGAATCCTACAATTTTATGTATAATGAACATTTGAAAAGTATAACAAAGTTTAAGAGCATTACACATTACAGGTATTCCATAAAAAAGTTGAAATTCATTCTCAAGATACTATGATTGTTTATGAAGGGAATGAGTAAAAAATTAATCCATAGTGTGATGGAAATGACAGATACTTGATGAAAATCCATTATAATGTATTTACAGTTTACAAAAGAATAACACTTGTATCAGTATACAATAGTTGTTCTTTTTCAACAATGTTCTATTTTACTGTTGCTCTTAGAAATTGAATGCTTTTAATACGTTATGAATTTTTTCATGCAATTTTAAATTATTATTTCGACTGAAATATTTAAAACAGAATTTACTCTAAAATGGTTTTTTGTCATGTATTTTCAGACACTCATTTGTACTAAACGAGTTTGAACAAATTATCTATTGAAATGATTTTTCTTCAGTGTGAATTTTTTCATGTCTTTTCAAATGACCTCGTTGACTGAATGATTTAGTGCAGATTTCACACTTAAATGGTTTTTCACCAGTATGAATTCGTTCATGTCCTTTCAAAACACCTCCTTGATTGAATGATTTAAAGCAGATTTTACACTGAAATGGTCTTTCACCTGTATGAATTCTTTCATGTATTTTCAAACTACTATTGTGACTGAATGATTTAGAACAGATTTCACATTGAAATGGTTTATCGCCAGTATGATTTTTTTCATGCAATTTCAAACTACCTTTCTCAGTAAATGATTTAGAGCAGATTTTGCATTGAAATGGTTTATCGCCAGTATGAATATTTTCATGCCTTTTCAAATGGCCTCTTTGAATGAATGATTTAGAGCAGATTTTACACTTAAATGGTTCATCACCTGTATGAATTTTTTCATGTATTTTCAAACTACCTTTCTCAGTGAACGATTTAGAGCAGACTTTACACTGAAATGGTCTTTCACCAGTATGAAATTTTTCATGGGATTTCAAATTACTATTGTAAATGAATGATTTAGAGCAGATTTCACATTGAAATGGTTTATCACCAGTATGAATTTTTTCATGTGTTTTCAAGTTACTATTGTAAATGAACGATTTAGAACAAATTTTACATTGAAATGGTTTATCGCCAGTATGAATTTTTTCATGTGTTTTCAAATTACTATTGCAAATGAATGATTTAGAACAAATTTTACATTGGAATGGTCTATCGCCAGTATGAAATCTTTCATGCACTTTCAAACTACTTTTCTCAGTGAATGATTTAGAGCAGATTTTGCATTGAAATGGTTTATCACCAGTATGAATATTTTCATGTCTTTTCAAATGACCTCTTTGAACAAATGATTTAGAGCAGATTTTACACTGAAATGGTTTTTCGCCAGTATGAATCTTTTCATGCGCTTTCAAATTACCTCTCTCAATGAAAGATTTAGAGCAAATTTCGTTTCCCTCATCAATTCTACTCTCTCTAATTGAATTGGAATAGTGTCCAGGACTAAGTATTTCCTTCATCTTATTAATATTTTCATTGATGACCTCTTTATTTCCAACTGTCTCTTCCTTGGTTTCAAAACGAAATATTCCGGGATCTGTAAAAAAATACTAGTTTCATTAAGAAAGAAAAGCAAATCACTTCACATCATCAACACTTTCTCATTTATGATGTCACGAAACATACATTTTTTAACGTATACACACTAAGTATTTTTTTTTAATTTTCTGTTGGGATGCCTTGGTCTTGGGAATCAAAGTTAATGAGATTTTTTACATTACTTGATTTTCCCTAGAACTGATCTTATAAAAAAAAGCTTTCCACAATTTTTTGTTACGAAATTGTATACATTATGCCTTATCTGGATTCATACACTATTCAACTTCTCTTTGGTGCAAGTTCACCCTTATCCAATATAACCGAAAATAAGAAAAGTGTGAGTTTCCAACTGCTGAAGATAATTGTGTCAAAACTTTTTAGTGTGTTTGTTGGTTTTGGTTTGCAGATTCCTATTTATTTATTAACTCAGCACTTTAGTACACTGGTTACATGTGGTGAAATGGAAACTGACAACACAAAATTTATATCAATATAACTGGTATTTTCTGTTAACAGAGTGGTTTCAAATTTTAATACATATCCTCACCTTTCATAACTTTAAACTCATTCTGCCACTGACAATTACAGCTGCATTTTGAACTGTCAGGGCTGACAAAATCCCTTGAACTAAGTTCAGTTCCTCCACATACCTCACAATATGAGCCTTCCTTTATTCCTTCCACACATTCAGATTTCAGATCATGATAAACAACATCAATATCTTCACTTTTGATTTTTTCTGGATTGAATTCTTTCCTTGATGTAACCACATGAAATGCATCACATTTTTCTTCAGAGTTGGGAGTGTCGTTTTCTTCCACAAAAGGGTCTACTTCCTGTTTAATTTTTGTCCCATATTCATATTCACCTTCACCAGTAGTAGTAGCAAGAGTAGCCATATCAAAAATATTCGTTTTTGTAGAATTATACTTGTGGTCATTTGTAATATATATAAATTATATAAAAATTATGCTGTGTAGAGATAGAGAGAAAATATATATCCATCTCACTTATTGTTCTTCTTCTTATTTTTCCAATAACGGCTTCAGCTGCCAGGGCTATCCAGCCAGGAGTTCCTGAATCACAATACTACTACAGGTGGAACCCATACTGAAGTGGGGCCGAGTTGAACCGATGCCACACCTGGATATACGCTAAAACAAAGTTCAACTGTAATTTGAAGTCAATTAACAAACAATATCCGATTACACTAGAGTATAAGCAATACTGTGAGGTGATGCACAACGGTTATGTGTATGGGCACTACAATCAGGTCATGATCGGCGAAGCACTGCATGTGCACAAGTATTGGGTCTATCTCTGTCACTACAGCTTTATATAGGATGCAATTATGAATTTGGATATGGTTTGTATGTTAAATGGTGATATATGTTCGAAAAAGATATCGGGGAAGGTAAGAAGCTAAATTGTTGAAGGAGGGATTATAAGAGAGGCATGAAGTGTTTGTATATTGTGAAAATTGTAAGAGGAGACAAAGAATGTATGTAGAAACGTCTGCATTTCCCCAACATTGGCAGCGGTTTGTGGAGATGCGCTTTACTGAGGGAATGAGTGCTCCTAATCCTGCACATATTGATGATTTCTTTACGAAAACAACTAGCCAGATCTTCGAATTATGGAGTTTTGTAAGGTTTTGGTACGGAGAAGAAGTAAAGTTTAGCTTTGAATTGTCTGTCCACACTATATTGATCGGTCCACCCTTTCCAGATATTATGTTTTGATGATGCTTAGAACTCTCTATAGTCTGCTTGAGGGTGATAAGAGAGTGGATGGTTTCTTCCAATATCGGATGAGGTATCGGCTGTATCGTTACCCTCGATGTTGGAATGACTAGGGGTCCATGCCAAATGTATGCTGTTTCACTTGTGATGGCTCTATACATTAGGTGTCTGGTACGTAATGGGAGATAATCGCTTTTTACAGATTCGGTTGACAAAAGAAATTTTGCCAGCACACTTTTTGAGTCGCTAAAGATGACTACGTGTTTGATATGATAACTAATTGCCATAACTTGAAATTTTGGGGTAATGGTGCAAAAATATTTTTCTATGGATCCATTTCATATACAAAACCCCAGCCTGTCTTTAAATCTACACATTTTTTCATGACTGATATGTGGGTCATCTTCAAAGATAACCTTTTGCTAGAATAGTTATTTTGTCTATAATTCCTGTGTATCTCAAATCAGAGGAGTGACATCTCAAAGGGATATTCACTTTGTTGTTCTGTTATTTCACCTACTTCACTTTTTTTTTTCATGTACTGTTCAATTGTAAAATCTGCCGAGAGCTATTACAATATCAAATATATTACCTGCACCAAAGTTAAGTGGTTTCAAATCACGAGTCATATCATCACCTCTCATAGAATGGCAATTGCATAATTGTTAAAGTATCAGTGCCACCACACATAACTCCATAAACATTTCATTCACTTCCTGAATCATGAATTTAAAAAAAACATCAATGTGTTATCTCGGGATACTTTTGTTTTACTCATGGATAGTTGGACGCCGACTAACTCTGGGAAATCCGAGAAATAAGGTTTTCTTTTCAATCAAACAGCGTGAACGCCATTAAAGAATTGTTTTTATTTAACCTGTTGATAGAGTCAACTGTAAAACAGTAAAACAAAATACAGGTTTTCATGAGTAATCTCCCCTCATTTCAAAATGATCTTGCACTATTTCATTCATAAAAACTAAAAATACATCAGAAATGAACCAGGTCAGTTTAGTAGGTTTTCAGTTTGTCCACAAACTTTGTATCGAACAAATTGTCAGCCTGGCAAAACATTAGAAGTAATACCCTTGCAATTTATGTGAAATTTTCAAAATTTGTCACACCCTTATTAATGAACGTAACAGATAATATAAGCTTTTATTTTTCAATATTTTTCAAACAGTACCTATGTATGTTTTCAAATGACCTCTTCAAATGAATGATTTAGACCAGATCTTACACTTGAATCTTTGTCACCAGTATGATTTTTTTCATGTGTTTTCAAAAAACCACTTTGACGGAAAGATTTAAAGCAGATTTTACACTGAAATGGTCTTTCACCAGTATGAATTTTTTTCATGTTTTCAAATGACCACATTAATGGAATAATTTAGACCAGATTTAACACTGAAATGGTCTTTCGCCAGTATGAATTTTTTCGTGTCTTTTCAAATTACCTATATGAAAGAATGATTTAGAGCAGATTTTACACTGAGATGGTTTTTCGCCAGTATGAACCTTTTCATGTGTTTTTAAATGACCTCTTTGAATGAACGATTTGTAGCATATTTTACACTTGAATGGTTTATCGCCCGTATGAATTTTTTCATGTGTTTTCAAAGTACCACCATGACGGAATGATTTAGAGCAGATTTTACACTGAAATGGTCGTTCGCCAGTATGAATTTTTTCATGTGTTATCAAATGACCACTTTGATGGAAGGATTTAGAGCAGATTTTACACTTGAATGGTTTATCGCCAGTATGAATTTTTTCATGTATTTTCAAATCACCTCCACGAATGAATGATTTAGAGCAGATTTTACACTTGAATGGTTTATGGCCGGTATGAATTTTTTCATGTAGTTTCAAATGACCACATAGAAGGAACGATTTAGAGCAGACTTTACACTGAAACAATTTTTCACCAGTATGAATTTTTTCATGTCTTTTCAAATCATTACAACGAATGAATGATTTAGAGCAAATTTTACACCTAAATGGTTTATCACCAGTATGAATTTTTTCATGTACTTTCAAATCACCTCCACGAATAAATAATTTAGAGCAGATTTTACACTTGAAACGTTTTTCACCGGTATGAATTTTTTCGTGCAGTTTCAAGCTACTTTTTGCAGCAAACGATTTAGAACAGCTTTTGCACTGAAATGGTCTTTTCCCAGTATGAATTTTTTCATGATATTTGAATAGATCACTTCTAGAGAATGATTTTGAACAGATTTTACAGTGAAATGGTTTTTCCCCAGTATGAATTTTTTCATGTCTTCTCAAATGACTACTCCGAAAGAATGATTTTGAGCAATTTGTACACTGAAATGTCTTTGCGCCAATATGCTTTTTTGAAATATTACTTTCAATAGATGATAGTGAGAGTTTCTCAGTATGCTTGTTTTCAACCAATTTCACATCGATTCCTTCATTGAAATTTCTTGGGCAACTTTCGTTTTCCTCATGGACTTTACTCTGTCTAACTGAACTCAAACAGTTTCCATAACTAAATTCATTATTTTCCCCCTTTTTATGTAGCATTTCATGTCCAACAGAATGAAAATGTTTGATAGCAAATAGTTTTTCACGTGACATTGATAACATATGTTTATTAGTAACTTCCTCTTCCTTCCTAACAACTGTTTCTTCCTGGGTTTCATGAAAAAAGGTTCCTGAATCTGTAAAAAATATTAGTTTCATGAATAAAAAAGAGCAAATTACTCCATATCCTTACACACTCAAATGTACGATTGAATATAAAACATGTGTTATTTTCAAATCAAAACATATGCAAGAAGTAAATCTGTGGTAAGTTTTGCACTAGATTCACAAGAATATATGGACTCACAGAATCAAATATCCTGGCGAGAACAACACGATAACGATAGTACAATTAATTGATCACTGATATTACAGATTTCTCATTCATGAAGCCATATTAATTTGCTCTAGTTCATTTCACTTCATTATTACCTTAAAATGGGACGCTTAAAATTGACATTAAATTTATATGACTTAGAGGGTGACATTTTCATACAGAAGGTTTTCAAATATCTTCATTGATTTTTTGCCTTGTCAAACAAGTTTAAAATTGCAGGTTAATATTCAGATATCGTTCAAGAAATGATCAGGACTTTGTGGTTTCAAGATGTGTAGTATTTTATGAAAGTTAAACTAGATGAATGTTTTAGATAGGAACCCATTGTTGTTCCATAATTAAACTTAGCATACAGCTAACAGAAAGTTTGCAAACATTCTTTCCTTGCAAATACTTTCTGTTGAGTTGGAATCAAGGAGTGACTTTGTTGTTCTACTATTTCACCTGTTTCACTGTTTTTCTTTCATATACTGTTTGATTGAATTGAAATGGCCGCTACTTGATGAAAATCCATACTAAAACTCATACAATAGTTTATTGTATGATTTCAAGCTTTAATCAATGCTTGAGAAAGCTATTGTATAGCCAAACACGTGTCAAGGTTTTTGTGAAACCCGTTACAGTGAAAATCATGCAATAAACTGCATTAATGAGTTTTTATATAATGCATGGTTTGTCTGACAATTCAATTGTAAAATCTGCAGAGAACTTTTACTATAACAACTATGTTACCTGAGCCAAATTCAAGTGGTTTCAAATCCCGAGCAGGGCAGTTACATGATTGTAAAATATCGTTGCTGAGAAAATATGTTGGACTAAGCAAGCCAGCTCCACACTCCTCACAATGTGGGCCTTCTTTTACTTCTTCCAGACATCTTTCAGATTTCAGATCATGATAAACAATATCAATAACATCACTTTTGATCTGTTCTGGCCCAAATTCATTCCTTGAAGTAATTCCTTGGAGTGAAATTTTTTTTTCAGAGTTCTGGGTATCATTCTCATCACCAAAATATTCCACTTCCTCTTTAATTGGTCTTACACATTCATCAGTCGCCATTATCCAATTTCAAAGGAAGATAAAGTTGGAATTGTTTATTGTTTACTTTTCTGTAACATGGACAAGATGGATTTATTATCAATGATATCTTCGAGTCTCCGATTGAGATTTACTTTGTAGTAATTACTTTCTGGCTAATTTTTCCCACTATTCTACCGAATTAAACCACAGCATAGGTAACAATCAGCAATGTCACTTCGCTTAGCGGGAGAAGTTCGCGCATATCCATCGCGTTGATGAGTCCGCCATTTTGGGAAGTGACATACTTTCTCTTCTGCTTTTGGCTTTGCTCTTGTTAGGGCGTTTATGTTACTTGTGTTCTGTGCGAATCGTGAATTTTAACTTTTAACATAATGGAAAAACTAATAGGTGGTGGACACGTTTGTGCTGTAAATAGTTGTAAAAATAACAGTTCAAAATCCAAAATAAGTTTTTTCATGTTTCCGAAGGACCACTTGATGAATAAATTACTGAAAATTCATAGTTGTGACATTTGTGTGAGTGAGTTATTTGTGTGTGTGAGTTATTCCAAAACAAATTGTGAATTGAATAATGAATCTCTGTACTATTATTTCGGAGCATTTCAAAAAGGGACTCTTGACACATTCGGTAACTTAAGGATGCCCAAAAATGGATTTGTTTATTTTATTTTCTCCTTGGAAGTAAACTTCCAAAGCAATTTTGAGAATCTTATTGTAGGAACAAATGTCATTGTAGGATTTGTATCATTGTTTGAACAATTCAATTATAACCATCCATGTGGAAATTTCCCAATATCTCACCTTTTGAAGTTACATAGTAGGGTAAAATTATTTTATACATTAAAATATATAAATAGGAATTTCAAATCTCAGAAAAATATTGCCAAAAAAAGAAGGAAATAAGAATGAAATAATAATTTGGAGACACGAATAAATGTTTTAAAGTGAACAATTTGTATTTCTAGTATTTTCCTTATATAATAATCACCAGCTACCCCGGAAACCTACAAGGATACGTAGTGGGTCAACTACATAATATTGACATTTCAGGAGGCGGAAAAAAATAAAAAGATTGAAGTAACAAAAGTAGGTTGATATTTGGATGAAACTTACCTATGTATAAATAAAAAAAATACATTTATGTTGAAAACGAGTTCATTCTAAAATGCAAGGAGAATGTCAATTCCTATAATAAAGAACAAGCAATTCAACTGAAAGATTAATTAGTAATATACAAAATCAATAAATTGATGGATGTAGCCGTTACTACGTGGTAGGAAATCATAATGAAAAGGGAAATGAAAATTTCTATGTTTTTTACCACATCTATTTGTAATTAACCTTACTGCAGTTTCGTATAAGTTTGAAAATGTCCGTATATACCTGTTGCCAACTTCATCTTAGAGTAAAATTATGCTACAGTTCTTTCTTATTCTTTATTATTCATCAGTAGTTATAAATAACACACGAGATGAAGCTCTTATATTTCAACAAATTTTTCTCCTATCGGTATCGTATGTGCAGTGGAAATTATTCGTGTTCATATGCTGACTAGGTATAATACCCTGAAACCAGTCATTTCGTTAGAAAGTTGAAATTGCAAAAAAAATCTGCACATGAAGAAAAAATCTGCACATCAAAATGACGCACTGTGTCAAAAGTCAATGAAAACAATAGACAAATTGAACGAGATGGGCGTTATTTTCCAAACTCACCATACTCTCTAGATCTAGCCCCCAGTGACTAATGGTTCTCTGCTGACTTTGAAAAGACGCTTCAAGGAAAACTATTTGGCTCGAATGAGAAATTTATCGCTGACAGTTGAGTCTATTCTGAGACCAAGGACAAATTATTCTTCTAGCATGTTATCGAAAAGTTGGGAAGGCATTGGAATGAATGTCTCGCACTTGATGATGTTTATATTGATGAATGGAAAATAATTTATTCTGAGGGGATACCCAAACTCATTGAATGATGTGTTCCATCAGCTGCAAAGTGTCAGTAGATCGTTCTACATTATTCAAGTACTGCCTGTCCAGAAATGGAAATGCCTGTATTCTGCATATGTTCTCCTTTAAAACCCATTCGCAAAAAACCTTTTACAATAACTCTGTCATGAAAAAAATTTATATTCGTAGATATGAAATGAATAACAGTTTAGCCACAGTATACTTATATACAGTAGTCCCACTTTAGCGTCGGTCCCTTTGATGTTGGTGTCCAGGAGTGACATTTCTCACGGCCACAATCTCAACCAAAGCGTCTAAACACTGCTCAACATAACAACTATTCATATAAACTGCTCATAAAAATACAGTCGATGAAAACCATGTTGGACACCTGAGAAAATTGTACAAATGATAATTTTGCATTTGTGTAATATTCAAGTAACCCAGATCATTTGGATAATGATGAACTATGTTTCAAGTAGATTTTAAAAATTCGACAGATGTTCATATTCGGATGTGACAAAATATATTTTCAACAAGGAAAAAGACAAGATGAAGAACGAGTTTTGTTGAATCCATGTGAAATTTCTTTGTAGTGATATTTAAGGCCAAATATAGCATATTCATTTATTGATTTGAGAATTCAAGATGGCGGACGAGTTTCGGTTTTTTGAAAACAAACTCAGCAAGAACTGTAAGGATTTCGCTATTCACTATTTCGCAGAAAAAAACACCCACTGTGAGCAAACGAATAAAAGTATATTCAAGAAAACTTAGAAAACGTGTAAAGTATAAAGGAAACGAAAAGGTTATGATTGCATTTTGCACTGTTGCCAATGTGACAATTATCGTAATCCGACAAAATGATCAGTTTTGAATAAAATACATGGAATATTTCTTATGATCGACGCCTTTTCCAGTAATATTCCTGCAACCAGACTTTGATGGAATAAGAGACCACCTCCAACATTTTTTCACGAGTTATAAAATAATATACCACAGTAAGTTGGGTGAAACCCATGAAATTCGACAACTTTGGAAGGGTTTCGTGCCTGTCTTGAACTGGTCGTTTGCGCAGATCTGAGACTGCAACTCCTGGGTGTGCGTGTAGAATATTCAAACCAAAAATCACCCGAAGTGGGATTACTGTATATAAGTATACTGTGACAGAACTATAGTAAGTTATAGTTCTGTGGTACTGATTCGTTTTCCGAGTTGTTGAATTTTTGTGTGATTTCAACAAGCCACTCCCATTTCATTTAGGAACTTAACAGATTTGCTGCCTGAAAATGTATGCTTACCCCAGAAGGCGACCACGATTTTTGTTAGAACAACTGTATAATTTTTTTGTTAATTATCTTTTTTAACTTGTACGAGTTATGTTGGTTTGTGCCAGAAATGTCATTTTTTGGCACTAGAGTCAAATTTCGAGGCTGATGACTGCATCCCGCGCGAGCCCGTGACTCGGAAAATCGAACAAGATACATAAAACACTATTTATTAAATTAATATTCAACAATAAAATTTTGTTTAGTAACGAAGAACTAATTCTCAGTAATAAACTTGATTTGACTTTTGACAAAAATTTTCGTTTTTGTTATTTCATGCTTCACAGCTATTAGTAGGTACGAGAGCCCACGACCAAAATTCTTGTCTCATAGCAATACAGCTATTATATTTTGAATAAAACTCGTGATACTTTCCAGTTGCATGCCTTTATTCATCTCTGTAGACTTAGGGCCGGTTTATCAATATGTAGTTAAATGCTCCTGTTAGCTACCTCGAAGCTAAGCTTAGCTGATAGTCAATGTTGCAGTTACTATTCAAATCGTTTATCATACCCTGACTGATGCTAATGTTTAATAACTGTTAGTTAACTAAGGTTGGCATAAGTGACTATTTCAGGGGCTTGTTTTTATTGGAGGATTGATTTTCAAAAATGACAACTGCTAACAAAAAGTTCATGAGTTATACATAATAACCTATATGAGTTGAGAGGGCATATGAAAAACGAAAATGAGCAATAAAAGAACATCCAATTTTACCGAAACAGACAGATCACTCCTGATAAAAATTGCCAATTCCTATAAATTTATCATTGAGAACAAAAAAAAACTGATGCCATCACATGGAAGAAGAAAGAAGAGGCCTGGAAAAGAGTTGAATTCAATTTTAATTCCTCTACATCAGGACCTGTAAGTCTCTACCTCATCTAATTCTTTGAAAGCATCATTACGTTCATTAACAATGTAAGGTCTTCTTTGAACTCCAATATATTCTCATCTTCGCCATTCAACAAATGGAAAACTTCTTTAATCAAACAATTATAGTAATTAACCCTTTTCTTGCAAAAAGTATTTCTCAAATTATCACAAAAAACATAAATAACCTAATTTCGCATGCGCGACCACATAACCACAGAATATCAGAACTGATATTCTGTGACATAACTGTCAGCTTAAATAAAAAAAACTATCACTTTCTAGCGACTGTTACGGTCACTGAGACTTCAGCTACCAGTTGATGGTAACATGATAACGAAAAACAGTTCGACTAGGAGCTAAGACAAAACCATTAGTCAAATGAGGTTAGCTGGCGATTGATAAACCGGCCCTTACAATATGACAGGTAGGTTCCGACAGTCACTGTAGCCAATCTAACAATATTGATATAGATAACTTGTGTCACAAAACACATCACAACAGCCAGAGCCGCATCAAATTAATAGATTTGATTATTTTGAACTCAAAAATACCAATTAGTAGGTACGAGAGCCAACGACCAAAATTATTGTCTCATAGCAATACAGCCACAGCAGCATCAAATTAGTAGATTTGATTATTTCGAATTCAAAAATACAAATTTCAGACATTTTTCGCGTAGCGTTTGATCGGACTAAATTTTCAAAAATGTCAAAAAATTGTACCGAACTGCATAGCAATCTGACTGTAGTTAAATAGTAGCTCTAAGATACCGAAAACAATTTTTTAGAAGTCAGTAGTGTAGAGCAAACCCAAAAAATCATTAATAAAAATTAAAAATGCGACAAATAAATTATGTTAGCAATCCGTCTGAAAAATGTTCTTTACGGGTAAATTAGGGTTAGTTGATGTGAAAAAAATTATTTTCAGAAGGAAATTTGGATGCATCAAATTTGTGGCCCTAGGATGGACCCCTGCGGGACACTATTCCGAGTACAAGAAAATCTGATTTAATTTAATATCACATTAGGAAATGTAAGTCCCAACTAATTAAATGTACCATGGAACATTAACAACCACCTTCAAACAAGTAATTTTATTCATGTATTTCCAGATACTTATTTCTATGAACAACTTTCAACAATTTTACATTGAAACGGTTTTTCACCAGTATGAAATTTTTCATGTCTTTCCAACTCACTACGACTGAATGATTTAGAGCAGATCTTACACTGAAATCATATTTCTTCAGTATGAATTTTTTCATGTCTTTTCAAACTACTTCCATGAATGAATGATTTGGAGCAGATTTTTCAATGAAATGGTTTATCGCCAGTATGAATTCTTTCATGTGATTTCAAATCTGCTCTACGAAGGAATGATTTAGAGCAGATCTTACACTTGAATGGTTTATCGCCAGTATGAATTTTTTCATGTCTTTTCAAATAACTTCCAAGATTGAATGATTTAGAGCAGATTTTACAATGAAATGGTTTATCGCCAGTATGAGTTCTTTCATGTGCTGTGAAATCACCTCTACGAATGAATGATTTAGAGCAGATTTTACACTGAAATGGTCTTTCGCCAGTATGAATTTTTTCATGTTCTCCTAAACTACTAGAATAAGAGAATGATTTAAGGCATATTTTACACTGAAATGACTTTCTGTTACTATCATGCAATCTTTCATGCATTTTCAAGCTACTCCTGTGAGAGAATGATTTAGAGCAATTTTTACATGAAAATGGTTTTTCGCCAGTATGGATCTTTTCATGACTTTTCAAATTACTCCTATAACAAAATGATTTGAAACAGATTTTACATTGAAAGGGTTTTTTGCCTGTATGAATTTTTTCATGATGTCTCAAATGCGAACTCTGAAAGAATGATTTAGAGCAGATTTTACATTTGAATGATTTATCGTCAGTATGAATTTTTTCATGTCTTTTCAAATAACGTCCAAGATTGAATGATTTAGAGCAGATTTTACAATGAAATGGTTTATCGTCAGTATGAATTTTTTCGTGTTCTCCTAAACTACTAGAATAAGAGAATAATTTAAGGCATATTTTACACTGAAATGACTTTTTGCTACTATGATGCAGTCTTTCATGCATTTTCAAATTACTCCTGTGAGAGAATAATTTAGAGCAATTTTTACATGAAAATGGTTTTTCGCCAGTATGAACCTTTTCATGACTTTTCAAATGACTACCACGAAGGAACGATTTGAAACAGGTTTTACATTTAAAGGGTTTATCGCCTGTATGAATTTTTTCATGATCCCTCAAATGCGAACGCTGAAAGAATGATTTAAAGCAGCTTTGACACCGAAAAGCCTTTGAGTCAAAATACTTTTTTGAAATACGACTTTTAACAGATGACACTGGGAGTTTCTCAGGATGCTTGTTCTCAACCAATTTCGCATATTTTTCTTCATTCAAATTTTTTGAGCAATTTTCGTTTTCCTCATGAAATCTACTCTCTCTAACTGAACTCAAATAGTTTTCAGAACTAAATTCATTAATCTTCTCTCCATGTTGAAAAGAATCAACATTCTTAATACAAAATAGTTTTCCATGTGGCGTTGATATGTTTTTAGTTCCTTCTTCCTTCTTAACGACTGTTTCTTCCTGGGTTTCATGAAAAAAGATTCCTGAATCTGTAAAAAATACTAGTTTCATTAATAAAGAAGAGCAAATTGTTGAGCATGTCATTACATACTCACATTTACAATTGAATATGAAACATTTATTATTTTCAAATCAAAACATGTGCAAATATAGCCATTAATTAATTTGTTTAGATTTTCTAGTTGAAATTGAACAACATTAACGATGTTCATTACATGGCAAACATTGAATAGTTCCTAAGAACTTGACTTTATTTTCACAAGTATTGATACTTTCAAAATGAGTTTTTCTCATTCTTTCTACCTCTTATGAAAGTATTTACAATGTACTATATCTGGATCCGTGTACAACTATTTAAATTTTCTATTGTTGTCATATAATTTTACTGGTACATCAAGTTTACCATCAGTGGTGCTGTGCTGAACCAGAAATGCAGAATTTACTCAATTATTCTTAAAGTACAAGTCTGAGTAGAAGAGAGCATGAACATCTCTCCGAATGAACACCCATTTGCTTTGTTTTTGAACTCTGTTATCAACTAGTTGCCTTACAGTGGAAGTTGCAGAGAGACAGGGATGGTCGATGGTTTGCAACTGACAAGGAGCAAAAATTACTAACACTTTCTTCTTTATTCATACTCGAAACTGTGTGCCTAGTGCATAAGAACAAATCATCTTAGGAATTCATCAAGACTTCCTATTCCATCATCAAATTTGATTAAAAACTCATTGATCTATAATGCAGTTAAAATATATAACTATCTACCTACAAATTTTAAACATATCGAATCACCTTATCAGTTCAGGAAGTTTGTAAAGCAAGTTCTCAAGATAACTTTCATAAAGATATGGATGGAATTATGATATAAAATTATTCCCTTTTCAATCATTGCTTACGTTAGATAGATAGATAGATAGATTTCATTTAAACTGATTTTAAAATACACAGAGTAAATAAACACCTAAAATTACATACAAGAGAAACATTAATAAAAACAGGTATATATGGCGCAATTTTTTTTAAGTGACTGTCTTATTTCCAATTCATCACAGTAAAAAAATTCAAGACTTTGATGACTTACGACTAGATCATTCACTTGCTTAAGGCAGCGATTGAGTGGAGACTCTGATCGGGTGTCTACATAGAAAACCCTATTGATTTCATGACTGATAATATGGGCCATCTCCAAAAATAATCGTCTTGCTAGAATATATTCAGTTTTTAATTTCTGTTTTGTTGAATTCAAAGGAGTGGCTGTTTGATTTGTTTGGTTGTTGAATGGACTAAATTAAGTATAATGTGACATTTTAATTGTAAAATCTGCAGAGAACTTCTACTATAACAAATATGTTACCTGAGTCAAAGTTAAGTGGTTTCAAATCCAGAGTCATATCAACACCTCTCAGAGCATGGCGGTTACATGATTGTAAAGCATCGGTACTGAAAAAATCTGTTGGACTAAGCAAGCCGCCTTCACACTCCTCACAATGTGATCCTCCTTTCACTTCTTCCAGACATCTTTCAGATTTCAGATCATGATAAACAATATCAATAACATCACTTTTGATCTGTTCTGGCCCAAATTCATTCCTTGAAGTAATTCCTTGGAGTGCATCAATTTTTTCTTCAGAGTTGTGGGTATCATTCTCATCAAAATATTCCACTTCCTGTTTAATTTGTCTTCCATGTTTATTGGTAGACATTATCAAGTTCCAAAAGATAAAAATGGAATAGTTATCTCTTCTGGACAAGGTGGATTTGTTTTCAACGATATCTCCGAGTGAGATTCAGTTTGTAGTAATTAGTGTCTGGAAAATTTTTCCCACTATTCTAAAGAATTAAACTGATATAAAATAAAACTAACATTAATCCCGTGGCTAAGATGGAATATAAAATTGAAACTTTAAACTTTGTTTAGTGCTTCCTTGACAGCTGGCAAGTTGTGTCATACTTGCTGAAAGTTATCCGCCATCTATCAGTGTGGCTAACCCACAGAACACAGAACTATAAGAATCCCGCGCGAGTCCGTGATGAGGAAAATTAAACAAGGTACATAAAACACTGTCTCTCTCTCTTCTTTATTGGCCGATGCTTCCTGTTCAGGCGCAATTGGGGAATTATAAAACACTGTTTATTATAATTTTATTTAACAATAAAATATTGTTAGCCAACGAAAAAGTGATTCTCAGTAAACACAGGCTTGATGAGACAATTGACATTTTTTGTCTTTTTTTTTTTACAAAGATAGAGTAACAAACGTGGCCTAAATACTTGTAGAAGCTTCAAATTTGATTCTTTGTTGACAGGTACATAAAGTCAACAGATAAATCGGTTCCTAGTCATGTCTGGCGTGATATTATTTCTCTTTGAAATAATTTCGTGAATGACGTCAAANTGTTTTAATTGTGGACCGTTGGGCGCCGATTAGCTCCGCGAATTTATGCGGTATATCAACACTATAAATTAGATTTTCTTTTTTCTTAAACAACGTTAACGCCATTTCGCTATTTTCATTCAACCTGTTGCTAGCGTGAACTCTTGAAAGGAACCTATTTCAGAACTTGTCTTATAACACACAAAGTATTCTAAAAATATTTTCAACATCGATGGTAATCAATAATTGCAAAAGTTATGAAACAATTTCAACTTTTGGTGTTACACAAGGTTCGGTTTCGGCACCAATTTTCTATCTGCTCTATGTCGATTGTGTTAGCATTGCCAAAGGGTGAAGTCATCAATGGTCCATCAAGTCTTCGTCCAATTTCTCTAATCTCTACAATGGCTAAATTGATAGAAAAATAAGTTAAAACAAGACTCATTTGCTTTCTTAATGAAAACAAAATAGGCGATTGCCAGTTTGGTTTCCAAAAGCACAAAAACACTTCCGATGCCATACTTTCATTTCTTTACAATATTTATTCCAACATAAACGACAAAGAAACAGTGGCTGCGGTCTTCTGTGATACAGCCAAAGCATTTGATTGCGAGAATCATGAAATTATTTTACGAAAATTCTGTAGATACGGTATAACTCTCGAGTGGTTTGAGTCATACTTAGCAGATCGCACCCAGATGGTCAAAACCACTTCATACTCAAATGAAGGTGAAATTACTTGCGGCCTCCCACAAGGTTCGGTACTGGGCCCACTCTTATTCTTAATTTACATTATTGACCCAGTTTGAATTCCAAGCTCTCCTCTGGATGTTATGCAATACGAGTAACTGCATTAGAGCTCGGATCTGCAGTAGCTATAATGGTTTATCATTCCCTTTTTGAATCCAATCTTCGTTATGCAATACGATGCATATGCAAAGCCAAGCCTTGGAACTCTTGTCGGCCTCTTTTAGCCTGTAACAGAATCCTAACTGTGCTCTGCTTATTTATATATGAAACAATCTGCCTTCTCTTTAAAAATAGGAACTTGTTTAACAACTTGGACGAGCCAATGTATCAAACCAAACAAAGATTCAGCTTCAAATTATCGCTGCCTTCTTCGAGCCTAGTTAAAGACTCCATTATTTACAACGGTCTCAAAATGTTTAATCACCTTCCTCACTTAGTGCATTTTCTTGTATGCCAATATTACGGAGTTTTATGTAAAGATTTTTGACTGAGGTCACAGAAGATCCCGCTAGGGCACTCGCCCCTGCTAAAATAATGTGGAATTGTTTACTCTTCTGTGACGTGGTCAAGGTGGAATTGTTTTCAATGATATCTCCGAATGAGATTCAGTTCGTACTGAATAGTGTCTGGATAATAATGATTCTAAAGAATTGATTTGATGAAAAGTAAAACCAACATTAAATCCGTGACTGAGATGGAATATCAAGTTGAACGTTTATTTGTTATTTGTTTTGTGTTTGGTTGACAGTTGGCAAGTTGACATACTCGATGAAAGTTATTCGCCATCTATCAGTGTTGCTAACATCATCTTAAAGTGGAACCAAAAACCGGAGAAAATTAAATTTCTTTTTTATTTATTTGTGAAATTATAAAACAACGATAGAAATAAAAACAACAATTGAATTTAATTGGCGCTCCGGAGCGACTTCTTTTATTCCAGTGGCGCCTTTGCTATTTTATTTTGTATGATTCAATGACAGTTGACAGGTAACACGAATTCATCAGATTCATCGATTCTGTTTACTACAATCTTTTTGAAATATTTTCGTGAATGACGTCAAATATTGAAGTAATTTCAAAACCACCTCAAAAAGTGAGGCAAATCTTTTTTAGGAAAGAATGGGTTATAAATAATAAAGGACAACTTTATAGCTACTTCAAAATATTTAATATAAAAGCGAATCATTACAGGATGCTCATAATACTACAAAAAACGTATTTTTGCACTACCAAATAAATGGACAGTTTTATGGAACAATATTACTTTCTTCAAGAAATGAGTCTTTCGATCCGCTTTTATGCCAATTCAAAAGGCTAAGTCATGTAGGTATCCAAAAAGCGGAGATTGGCTAAGGACTATTCTCAATGGTGGAGATTTTAAGTGCCTTATCAGTTGGCAATGAACAGATTCACTATTACTGAAAATATTCTCTAAAGGTAAACGAAAAATTAAATGCCTAAAAATTCATACATGTCTGAACACAATTTATTGCAAATAAGTACATCGTATCAATGAAAACAATATTAGTTCAAACCTGGGATTGAGTGTGGCCTTTGAGATGTGCGAGGTCTTTGACAAGGCATATTCAGGGCTATAATCAGGAATATAATCATCTGTAAAAGCAGAACATAATATGTTACATAATAATTTGGTACACAAATGTTACTACTTCATTAGACTAGTCAACTAAAATCAGAATATATACCTATTTATAAGACTATTCTACATACACAACCTACTTTCAACGCTAAAATTTGTTAAAAAAGGTCATATTCAGTCATTTAAAAATTCCTCCACAGAATAGAACATACCATGAATGAATGATTTAGAGCAGATTTTTCACTTGAATGGTTTAACGCAAGTATGAATTTTTTCATGTGTTTTCAAACTACTTCGTTGACTGAACGATTTAGAGCAGATTTTACACTGAAACGGTTTTTCACCAGTATGAATGTTTTCATGTGCTTTCAAATGACTTCCATGAATGAATGATTTAGAGCAGATACTACACCGAAATGGTCGTTTGCCATTATGAATTCTTTCATGTGTTATCAAATTACCTCCTTGAATGAATGATTTAGAGCAGATTTTACACTTGAATGGTTTATCGCCAGTATGAATTCTTTCATGTGCTTTTAAACTACCTCCTTGAATGAATGATTTAGAGCAGATTTTACACTGAAATGGTTTATCGCCAGAATGAATTCTTTCATGTATTTTCAAATCACTTCTACGAATGAACGATTTAGAGCAAATTTTACACTGAAATGGTCTTTCGCCAGTATGAATTTTTTCATGTTCTTGTAAACCACCAGAATAAGAAAATAATTTATGGCATATTTTACACTGAAATGGCTTTTCACCTGTATGAATCTTTTCATGGCTTTTCAAATGACTGCATAGACGGAATGATTTGAAACAGATTTTACATTGAAAGGGTTTTTCGCCTGTATGAATTTTTTCATGATCTCTCAAATGAGAACGCTGAAAGAACGATTTGAAGCAGCTTTGACACTGAAAAGGCTTAGAGTCAATATGCTTTTTTGAAATACGACTTTTAACAGATGACGCTGGGAGTTTCTCAGTATGCTTGTTCTCAACCATTTTTACATCTTTTCCTTCATTCAAATTTTTTGAGCAATTTTTGTTTTCCTCATGAAATCTACTCTCTCTAACTGAACTCAAATAGTTTCCAGAATTAAATTCATTAATATCCTCTTCGTGTTTAACATTCTTAATACCAAATGTGTTTCCATGCGGCGTTGATGACATATTTTTATCAGTTACCTCTTCTTCCTTCTTAACGACTGTTTCTTCCTGGGTTTCATGAAAAAGGATTCCTGAATCTGTAAAAAATACTAGTTTCATTAATAAAGAAGAGCAAATTACTCCACATCATTCCACAATCAAATTTATGATTGAATATAAAACATGTATTACATATTTTCAAATCAAAACATGCGCAAATATTAGCCACTAATTTGTTTAGATTTTCTAGTTGAAATTGAACAACATTAACGATGCTCATTACATGGCAAACATTGAATAGATTCCTAAGAACTTGACTTCATTTTCACAAGTATTGATACTTTTAAAATAAGTTTTTCTCATTCTTTCTACCCGTTATGAAATTTTTTGCAATATACTATATCTGGATGCGTGTACAACTATTTAAATTTTCTATTGTTGTCATGTAATTTTACTGGTACATCAAGTTTATCATCAGTGGTGCTGTGCTGAACAACGAATGCAGAATTTACTTAATTATTCTTAAAGGACAAGTCTGAGTAGACGTAATTTTCTAGATAATACATATTATCACGTTTTTATAATTTTATAGGAATATCCTGTATAGCTATAGGGTTCCAAATTGAGAAACAAATTTGTGCAACAACCTCTATGGAAAAGCAATCTATACAATACAGACCAGTTTCAAGGTATTACTTCTCTTCAGTGCAAGAAACCGATCTGTAGGTGATCTACTAAAATAATTTCAGCATGGCCTAGCTGCTGAATGAACGAAAACATCTACGAGAAACATCTGGTTTCTTCTGGGAAACACGTGTTGGGTTTTTGTAAAACTCACAATGAAGTGTCTTTTGCATACGTTAGTTATGGATTTTCATCAAGTATCGGCCAACCCCATCATATATCTGCGAGACTAACCTCTGTTAGGTATCTTCCATAAGTGTAAGTTATAGGTAATTCAAAATCCAGCGTGCTATTAGCCGGAGAAGTAGTTTTTTTCCGGCAGACATTTGCAAGAACCTACTGTGTAGATAGTTGAGAGAGATGAATGTTTTTAAATTTTATTACAAAATATTTATTGTCTTATACGGATACAGTCTTGAGACACGTTTTGATTTCTGGTAACAGCACAATTATTACGGAGTTGTAATTATGATTAATTGATATTATATACTCCTCATTTATGAAGCCATAATGATTTGTTGAAATATCAATTTGCCAGTGTAGTTCATTATATTTTGTGGGGCACTCAAAGTCTACATTATATTTTTATAACTCAGAGGGTGAGTTTTTCATACAGAAGTTTCTCAAATATCTTGTGTAGACGAACGAATTCAATATTGCACACGATTTGATCTTTGAAAACTTTATTTTCAAAAATATCACGATATGAGATGTTGAAATCAAAGGAGTGACTCATTTCAAAGTGATGTGCACTTTGTTGTATTGCTGTTTCCCTATTTTTTTTTCATATACTGTTTGGTTTGTCTGGTTGTTAATAGACTTAATTATATTGTGAAAATTTTTTGATTTTAAATCTACAGGGAACTTTTACTATAACAAATATGTTACCTGAGTCAAAGTTATGTGGTTTCAAATCCAGAGTCGTATCAACACCTCTCGTAGCATGGCAGTTACATGATTGTAAAGCATCAGTGCTGAAAAAATCTGTTGGACTAAGCAAGCCGCCTTCGCACTCCTCACAATGTGATCCTTCTTTTACTTCTTCCAGACATCTTTCAGATTTCAGATCATGATAAACAATATCAATAACATCACTTTTGATCTGTTCTGGCCCAAATTCATTCTTTGAGATAATTCCTGGGAGTGCATCAAATTTATCTTCAGAGTTGTGGGTATCATTCTCATCACCAAAATATTCCACTTCCTGTTTAATTGGTCTTCCACATTCATCAGTAGCCATTATTAGGTTTCAAAGAATAATGTGGAATTGTTTATTCTTCTGTGACGTAGACAAGGTGAATTTGTTCTCACTGATTTCTTCGAATCTCCTATTGAACTTTAGTTTGTTGTAATTAGTATCTGGATAATTGAATTTTCCCACTATTCTAAAGAATTAAACTGATGTAAAGTAACACTAACATTGAGACCTTAATATGAAATACAGTGTTGCCAACTGGATGAACCATAAAGTCGCTACACATGAACAAAAATTCCGCTACCACCGTATAGAAGTAAACAACAACTAACCCAACTTGTTTTTTCCGTTGTGTATCTGCCAAACATACCTACAAAGTCGTAGGTTGTATGAGAGGAAAGGAGCAACCTTGAGCATGTCATAATGCACCTCTCCGGGATATTAATTATTACTCCGACTCCCACCCCGGAGTATGTTTGTGGATTTAAATCCTGGCTCTGTTTGCAGGTGGTGCAGTGGAAATCCCACTGAATCAACTGCAGAGAGATTCCATTACCATCATTAGAATCATGAGCTCACTCATGATTCACAAATTGATTGAAACACCAATATAAGAACATATATGTGTTATCGGGTTACTATTGTTTCAATTATGGATCGTTGGGCGCTAACTAGCTCTGAGAATTCAAGTGGAATACCAACATGACACATTAGGTTGTTTTTAATCAAACAGCGTGAACGCCAATTGTTTTCCTTTAACCTGTTCCTACCGTCAACTCTAAAACTCATTGTTGATATGATTCGCCAGAATTTAATGATTTGTGTCAGATGTCAAATTCAACAATATGAACAAACTGTTCAATTTTCTCTAACCTCAAAATCGGATTTTTGTACACAATATTTTGCCAAAATATTACAAACGTAATACCAGTGTACCAGAAGTATTTTTTTTGTATTCAAAATATGGACCAACAAGTGACTATTCTCACAACTGAAGTAATGTAACGTCAAATTCAGTTTCAAAACCAACCCAACGGTATGGGATATATGAGTAAACACTGTGAGCAAGCGACTACACGTGACGGGAGCTGAGCGGGATGTTTGGCAATTTTCTTAGAACCTTCATACGCACCCCATTAATGATTCACGAATTAGATAAACACCAATATAAGAACACGTACATAATATGTGCTATCGAGTTACTATTGTTTCAATTATGGATCGTTGAGCGCCGATTGGCTCTGGGAATTCATGTGGAATATCAACACAATATATTAGGTTTTTGTTTTATCAAACAGCGTGAAAGCCATTTTCCAATTGTTTTCATTCAACCTATTGCTAGAATGAAATTTCGAAAGGAAGCCATTTATTATAATTAGGTTATTCCTTTATTTAGACAACAGGATACACATGTCCTACAATAATGTTATAGTTCTTCCAGTGAGATTAAACCGTTCATCTTTCAGGGTAGTTGTTTTCAATCAGAAACCTACCCCTAAAACTAAAAATCCTGTTCACGATGGTAATCAATAATAGTAAAAGTTGTGAAACAGTTTCAACTTTTAATGTACCACAAGGTTCGATTTTGGCACCAATTTTCCATTTGTTCTATGTTCATAGTAACCAAAATATGAATTTGATGAGTAATCACTTCTCATTTGAAAATGAACTTGCACTATTCTATTCATAAAAACTTAAAAAAACATGAGAAATTTACCAGGTCAGTATAGTAGGTCAGTTCTGTTATTCAGTTGATCAAGAAACTTTGTATTGAAAAAATGGATGATTAAAAGCCTGGCAAAACATTAGAAGTAATATCCTTTTAATTTATTGGACAGAATTTTCAAAAATTTGTCACACCCTTATTAAAGAACATAACAGATATATTATATGACTTATTCTTTTTCAACAATGTTTTATTTTACTGTCGCTGTTATAAATGAAATGATTTTTAATCATTATGAATTTTTTCATGCAATTTCAAATGATTTATTTTAATGAAAGATTCACAGCATATTTTACAGCGAAATATTTTTTTTGTCAGTATGCCTTTTTTCATGTATTTTCAGATACTCATTCTTACTGAACGACTTAGAACAAATTTTACATTGAAACGGTTATTCACTAGTATGAACTTTTTCATGTCTTTTCAAATCACTTTCACGAACGAATGATTTGGAGCAGATTTTACACTTGATAGGTTTATCGCCAGTATGAATTCTTTCATGTGCTTTCAAACTACCTCCTTGAATGAATGATTTAGAGCAGATTTTACACTGAAATGGTTTATCGCCAGAATGAATTCTTTCATGTATTTTCAAATCACTTCTACGAATGAATGATTTAGAGCAGATTTTACACAGAAATGGTCTTTCGCCAGTATGAATTTTTTCATGGCTTTTCAAATAACTTCCAAGATTGAATGATTTAGAGCAGATTTTACAATGAAATGTTTTATCGCCAGTATGAATTCTTTCATGTGCTGTTAGATCACCTCTACGAATGAATGATTTAGAGCAGATTTTACACTGAAATGATTTTTCACCAGTATGAACTTTGTCATGTACTTTCAATCTTTTTTTGTCAATGAACGTTTTATAGCAGACTTTACATTGAAAGGGTTTTTCGCCAGTATGAATTTTGTCATGCACTTTCAACCTTTTTTCGTCAATGAACGTTTTATAGCAGACTTTACATTGAAAGGGTTTTTCGCCAGTGTGAATTTTTTCGTGGATTTTCAAATTACCATTTTGAGAGAAAGATTTAGAGCAGATTTTACACTGATAGGGTTTTTCACCAGTATGAATTCTTTCATGCGATTTCAATGTACATTTCTCAATGAAGTTTTTGAAACAGACTTTACATTGAAAGGGTTTTTCGCCAGTATGACTTCTGTCATGCACTTCCAAATTTCTTTTAGCAGCGAACGTTTTATAGCAGATTTTACATTGAAATGGTTTTTCGCCAGTGTGAATTTTTTGATGGCTTTTCAAATTACCATTTTGAGAGAAAGATTTAGAGCAAATTTTACACTGAAAGGGTTTTTCACCAGTATGAATTCTTTCATGCATCTTCAATGTACATTTCTCAATGAAGAATTTGAAACAGACTTTACATTGAAAGGGTTTTTCGCCAGTATGAATTTTGTCATGCACTTTCAACCTTTTTTCGTCAATGAACGTTTTATAGCAGACTTTACATTGAAAGGGTTTTTCGCCAGTGTGAATTTTTTCGTGGCTTTTCAAATTACCATTTTGAGAGAAAGATTTAGAGCAGATTTTACACTGAAATGGAAATTTGCCAGTGTGAATTATTTCATGCTTTTTCAAACTATTATTTTGAATGAATGATTTAAAGCAGATTTTACACTGAAATGAGTCAATAGTCTTTTTTGAAATACTACTATCAATAGATGACACTGGAAATTTCTCAGTATACTTGTTTCCAACCAATTTCTCATTGTTTCCTTCATTCAAATTTTTTGAGCAATGTTCGTTTCTACTCTCTCTAACTGAACTCAAACAGTTTCCTGAACTAAATTCATCAATCTTCCCCGTTATATGTACCATTTCATGTTCAACAGAATGAACATTTTTGATAGCAAATAGTTTTTCATGTGGCGTTGATGATATATATTCACTGATAACCTCCTCTTCCTTCCCAATAACTGTTTCTTCATGGGTTTCATGGAAAAAGATTCTTGAATCTGTAAAAAATGCTGGTTCCATGAATAAAGAAGAGCAAATTACTCAACATCATTACACACTCATATTTTCGATTGAATATGATACATGTAGGTATTATTTTCGAATCAAAACATGTGCTAATATCAAATCCGAGATTTTTTAGATTTTCTGTTTGAAATTGAACAATATTTACGAAGTTTACTGCAGGACAAACATTGAACAGATTCCTAAGAACTTGACTTGATTTTCACTAGTATTGATACTATAAAAAAATAATTTTTTCACACTCTTAGAGCTGTTATGAAATTGTTTCCATTGTGCTTTATCTGGATTTATGTTGATGAATCAACATCTAACTATTTAAATTTTCTGTTATACAACTTTGCTGGTACATCAATTGCTCATTAGAAATGGAGGCACATCAATGGTCACTCCAGGCTTTAAAACATCCTGGTTCTAAATGATTATTCAATTTACTCATCAAAAATACTTGCTTGTCTGACGTTGAATCAGGAAACATGTTTACTTACAAATGGTATAACGCCATTCTGGGAAACTCCCACCAATACTTTATAAGTACATGCATGCTTATAATTGCTGTAAGTTTGGTTCTTCATGTTCATATCCTTTGGATTTGTAATTTTTACCTCTGTACAGTCAATTATAAGCCTGCAGTTGGTAAATGATGAGAAATAATTAGGGAGACTTGTTATAATTATACATCTCGATGGGAGTTTCCACATGAACTCACTGTTAAGTGTTTTATGTATAAGGAGAACCCAAGTGGAAAAAATATTTGTAATAGTTGTTGGGCTTCTCAACTTCATGAGAGTTATTAGTATTTTTATATATTTTTGTAGGCAGATAATCATGGACAAGGACACAATCATCAGGGACAAAGACACACTCATTGCACTTTTACCTGGAAAAATCATACTCCTAGAAAATAACCCATCTTTAAAGTGCACAGAAGCATCAACTAAACAACCTGATCACAAAAAAAAGCCCAAAGTAACTCAAATCTCCCTAATGATACAAAAAAAGACCAAAGTAAAAACAACCGAACGGAAGGCTCATTGTGCGAAATTTTCAATTATTGATAACTCAAAAACTAATTGCCATGAAAAATTTTGAATTTTCAATATTCTTTATAGGTACAATCAGCAAAAGAGAAATTATAAAAATCTCAAAGGTCATGGTGCAAAATTATTTTTCTATTGGTCCATTTCATATGGAAAGCCCTAGTCTGTCTTTGGATATACAATTTTTTCATGGCTGATAACTAGGGCCTTGTCCAAAAATAATCATTTTCGTAGAATACTTTTCCTGTCTATAATTTCTGTCAAATTGAAATTAAAGGAATGACTCATCTCAAAAGTTATGTGCACCGCTCATCTTTTTTTTTTTTCAAATTCTGTTTGGTTTGTCTGGTTGTTGAATAGACTGAATTAGATACATTGTAATCTGCAAAAAACATTAATTATAACAAATATGTTACCTGAGCCCAAGTTAAGTGGTTTCAAATCCAGAGTCATATCAACACCTCTCATTGCATGGCAGTTACATGATTGTAAAGTATCTGTGCTGAAAAAATCTGTTGGACTAAGCAAGCCGCCTCCACACTCATCACAATGTTGGTCTTCTTTCACTTCTTCCAGACAACTTTCAGATTTCAGATTATGATAAACAATATCAATAACATCACTTTTGATCTGTTCTGGCCCAAATTCATTTTTTGAAGTAATTCCTGGGAGTGTATTAAATTTTTCTTCAGAGTTGTGGGTATCATTCTCATCACCAAGATATTCCACTTCCTGTTTAATTGGTTTTCCACATTGATCAGTAGCCATTATCAAGTTTCAAAGGAAGATAAACATGGAATTGGTAATTCTTCTGGACAAGGTGAATTTGTTTTCACTGATACCTCCGACTAAGATTCAGTTTGTAGTAATAAGTGTTTTTAAATATTGTTTCCCCACTATTCTAAAGAATTAAATTGATGTAAAGTAAAACCAACATTAAGGCCGTGACCGAGATGGATAGAATATCAATATCAAGCACAGACCATGTACCCTAGACGGTTCACGGCAATGCTAAACAACAGAGACGGAAAAAAGCGCCATCTGAAGATTTGTATCAGTACCATTGTGACGGACGCGAGATATTCTAATGTTGTATATAGTTGGGATAAAAAAAACAGCTGAATTATTATAGATTTTTTATTCAGAACATTTCAACATTAAACATTTCGTGTGATTATATGTTCAGGTCGCTTAGAATTCTTTTTCTTTATTCTGTTCAAACGAATTTTATTGGCTTGTAATTTAATTACATTTGTACCTGTATACAGTTTCGACTTTCCCTGTATAATTTGATTTACACGCTTGCACTAATTATCTGTGATAGTTGTTATGGTGAATTTTATAACAAATTGAATTATATTATTTTTATGTTCCTTCGTTGCAAGATAAGAATTCACAGCTAACCTTGCCTCTTATTGTATTTTCAATTATAAGAATTGAATGTTTGGAGTATGGTTGTTTGCACATACACGTTGCATGTAGACGACGCCGAGCTCCCGATCCATGGAAGACGAGAGGAGAGCCGTGTCATCGGCGTATAAGGATATCTTCACACGCTCCGGCCTCGGAAGGTCAATGGTGTAAAGTGAATACAATGTCGCAGAGAATGTCAAGATGTGGAAAGTCATCTTTGTTTCAAGCAGCTTGGAGCCCAGCTCCCTTACCCTTGGAACTAACGCTTGTTACAAGGACGAGGAGCGGGTCAGTGTCAAGATGTCGATAGTCATCTTCATCTTAATCAGGTTGGAAACTTTTCCCTTACCCTTTCAACTGTCTCTCGTCAGGAGGACGAGTGGTTCATAGTGTCAAGATGTTCAGAAGGTCATCTTCATTTCTTTCAGGTTTGGAGTCCAGCTCCCCTATCCTTTCGGCTGATTGTTGGTCTCGAGAAGGACCAATGGGTTCATGACTGATTGATGACGGCACGAAGTCCTTAGACATCAGTGTCGCCATTCACGGGATAGTGTCAAGATGTGACGAGTCATCCTGATTTCGTCCAGGTTTGGAGACCAGCTCCCCTACCCTTTTGGCTGATTGTTGGCCTTGAGAGGGGCCAATGGTTACACAACTGATAGATGACGGCATGAAGTCCTTAGACATCAGTGCCGCCCTTCACGGGATACCCCTACCTGGCTGGGGTGGGATGGATGAAAAAGTTATTCATCCTTTAACGGGGGACATGAGGGCCTCATTCGACAGAGTGTCGGGGCCTTCTATATCGGGAGGGGTCGCCTACAGCATAATCTGTGGCTTCCCTAACTAACGGGTTTTCATGAGTTTCCGTTTTTTCGAAAACTCTCTCATTCCTCAACTGAATGGACTGCCGAATGGAAGGCAGCTGCAAATCTCTGCGGATGGCTTCATTACGCACGAACCAAGGAGCATTCACAATCATCCTAATTAACTTATTTTGCAACCTTTCCAAAATGGAAATGTTGGACGGAGCCGCTTGTCCCCAGACACCTGAAGCGTACGTGATGACAGGCTTGAACATCGTGTTGTAGATCGTAATTTTGTTCTTTAAACTCATTTTGGATTTTCTATTGATCAGAGGGTACAGACTGGCTATCCGACCCTCGATCTTAGATTTAACGTACATAATGTGCGGGTTCCAAGTGAGCCTACGGTCTATTAAAAGGCCGAGGTACTTTACCCGCGCTTGCCAGTCAATCTCCCTTCCAGAGATTCTCACTTTTCGTGTCAAGATGTGAGCGAACTAAAGCTTTATATAATAGGATCAAGGTAGAAGGTGCGGCCCCCCACCACGTCCGACATAGTGACCTCATTAGATTTATTCCCTTTTGTGCTTTTACACAAATCAAATTTATGTGTGGGCGCTATGATAGCTGATGATGGAAAATTATGCCCTACTACTACAGTTGACATATAAATTCATCAGATTATTCGATTCTGAGTCATATCAGTTAATAATCTCGAATGGATGTTACAGAAGAGTTGAGTATTATCTAGGAAAGAAGGGGGTTACAAATGACTTAATGCGCCTCAATGGAAGCAGAAGCCATCAATATAGAGAGAGAAGGGTTACAAATAATAAAGCACACCTTTATAATTTAAAAATTTTTAATTTAAAAACGAATCATTATAGGATGCTCCTAATATTAAGTGTAATTACGAAAAATTTACTTTTTGTGGTTTCGCATTGGCTAAACTGTGATAATTTCAAGTTTTATTTAGTGTTCAATATTGATCATTGATGAATTTATCATTTCCAGTTTTGACAGGCAATATGAGGTAAATTTCAAGGGCTGTGGACAGATTTTCAAACACAAATTGATTTATTAGTATGCAAGTAGTTAAAAATATCCAACGGTATGGGATATATGGGTATACACTGTGAGCAAGCGACTACACGTGACGGGAGCTGAGCGGGATGTTTGGCAATTTTTTTAGAACCTCCATACGCACCCCATTAATGATTCACGAATTAGAGAAACACAAATATAAGAACACGAACATAATATGTGCTATCAAGTTACTATTGTTTCAATTATGGATCGTTGAGCGCCGATTGGCTCTGGGAATTCATGTGGAATATCAACACAATACATTTGGTTTTTTTTTTTGAAATGGCGTGAACGCCATTTTCCAACTGTTTTCATTCCAGCTATTGCTAGAATGAAATTTCGGAAGGAAGCCATTTAAGAATCGGTGCAATAACTCACACAATTTCAAAAGTATTTTCGAAATCGATTGTAACGAATCACTAGTGGTCGGTTTCAGAAGGCATCCTCGCAATAGATCGGTCCTCAAGTGGACCGATGGCTATTGGTGGGAAAATATGAACTGTGCACATACCTGGAGTAATCTATTTGGGGAGGGGGCAAAAAGGGCACCTCTAAGGCAGATTTCTTTTCTTACAACTTTGAAATTGTTTTGTCTCAATAATTAGGTACTATTGGTGATCAACAACTAAATACGACGCATTGCCGCTATTTAGTTCGTGCTGGCCTTTTATTTAGGTAGGTAAAACTTACTTAGGTGATTTATTGTAATTAGGTTACCCTTTTATTTAGACAACAGAATAGGCACCTTCTACAATAATGTTATGATTCTTCCATTGAAATTAAACCGTTCATCCTTCACCGTAGTTGTTTTCAATCAGAAACCTACCCCTAAAACCAAAAATCCTGTTCACGATGGTAATCAATAATAGTAAAAGTTGTGAAACATTTTCAACTTTTGATGTACCACAAGGTTCGATTTTGGCACCAATTTTCCATTTGTTCTATGTTCATAGTAACCAAAATATGAATTTGATAAGTAATCACTTCTCATTTGAAAATGAACTTGCACTATTCTATTCATAAAAACTTAAAAAAACATGAGAAATGAACCAGGTCAGTATAGTAGGTCAGTTCTGTTATTCAGTTGATCAAGAAACTCTGTATTGAAAAAATGGTTGATTAAAAGCCTGGCAAAACATTAGAAGTAATAACCTTTTAATTTATTGGACGGAATTTTCGAAAATTTGTCACACCCTTATTAAAGAACATAACAGATATATTATATGACTTGTTCTTTTTCAACAATGTTTTATTTTACTGTCGCTGTTATAAATGAAATGGTTTTTAGTCATTATGAATTTTTTCATGCAATTTCAAATGATTTTTTTTAATGAAAGATTCAGAGCATATTTTACAGCGAAATATTTTTTTGTCAGTATGCTTTTTTTCATGTATTTTCAGATACTTATTCTTACTGAACGACTTGAAACACATTTTACATTGAAACGGTTTTTCACTAATATGAACTTTTTCATGTCTTTTCAAATCACTTTCACGAAGGAATGATTTGGAGCTGATTTTACACATGAATGGTTTATCGCCAGTATGAATTTTTTCATGTGCTTTCAAAGTACTACTATGACGGAATGATTTAGAGCAGATTTTACACTGAAATGATTCTTCACCAGTATGAACTTTCTCATGGGATTTCAAATGACAATTTCGAATGAAAGATTCAGAACAAATTTTACATTGAAACGGTTTTACACCAGTATGAACTTTTTCATGTCTTTTCAAATCACTTTCACGAACGAATGATTTGAAGCAGATTTTACACTTGAATGGTTTATCGCCAGTATGAATTTTTTCATGGGATTTCAAAGTACTGTTTTGAATGAATGATTTAGAGCAGATTTTACACTGAAATGGTCTTTCGCCAATATGAACTTTCTCATGGTATTTCAAATTACTATTATGAACGAAAGTTTTAGAGCAGATTTTACAGTGAAAAGGTTTTTCACCAGTATGAATTCTTTCGTGCAATTTCAATTTATATTTCTGAATGAAGAATTTGAAACAGACCTTACATTGAAAGGGTTTTTCGCCAGTATGAATTCTGTCATGCACTTTCAAACGTCTTTTCTCAGTGAACGTTTTATAGCAAACTTTACATTGAAATGGTTTTTCGCCAGTGTGTATTTTTGCGTGGCTTTTCAAATTACAATTTTGAGAGAAAGATTTAGAGCAGATTTTACACTGAAATGGAAGTTTGCCAGTATGAATTATTTCATGGTGTTTCAAATTACAATTTTGAGTGAATGATTTAGAGCAGATTTTACACTGAAATGGTCTTTCCCCAGTATGAACTTTCTCATGGGATTTCAAATGACCCTTTTGAATGAAAGATTTAGAGCAGATTTTACACTGAAAAGGTTTTTCACCAGTATGAATTTTTACATGAGTTTTCAAATCACTTTTTTGAATGAATGATTTTGAGCAGACTCCACACTGAAATGGTCTTTCGCCAGTATGAATTCTTACATGCCTCGTTAAATGACCAGAATGATGGCATAATTTAGAGCAGATTTTACAATAAAATGAGTCAATATTCTTTTTTGAAATACTACTTTCAATAGATGACACTGGAAGTTTCTCAGTATGCTTGTTTTCAACCAATTTCGCAGCGATTCCTTCACTTTTTGAGCAACTTTCGTTTTTCTCATGAATTCTACTCTCTCTAACTGAATTCAAACAGTTTCCAGAACTAAATTCATCAATCTTCCCCGTTATATGTACCATTTCATGTTCAACAGAATGAACATTTTTGATAGCAAATAGTTTTTCATGTGGCGTTGATGATATATATTCACTGATTACCTCCTCTTCCTTCCCAATAACTATTTCTTCATGGGTTTCATGCAAAAAGATTCCTGAATCTGTAAAAAATACTGGTTCCATGAATAAAGAAGAGCAAATTACTCAACATCATTACACACTCATATTTTCGATTGAATATGATACATGTATTATTTTCGAATCAAAACATGTGCAAATATCAAATTAGAGATTTTTTTAGATTTTCTGTTTGAAATTGAACAATATTAACGAAGTTTACTGCAGGACAAACATTGAACAGATTCCTAAGAACTTGACTTGATTTTCACTAGTACTGATACTATAAAAAAATATTTTTTTTACATTCTTTCTAGCTGTTATGAAATTGTTCCCATTGTGCTTTATCTAGATTCATGTTGATGAATTAACATCTAACTATTTAAATTTTCTGTTATATAACTTTGCTGGTATATCAAGTTTATCATCAGTGGCATTCGTGTCGAACCACGAATGCAGGGTTGGACTCAATTATTCTTCAAGGACAAGTCTTAGAAGTGAGAATGGACATTTCTCTGCAGTGGGACACAAGGTAGTCGATGTTGAAGCTTAGCTTGACAACTAACTACTTTTTGGAACCTTGTTCAACTTTGATACTCATGGACTGAATCTACAGTGTCTTCATTTCAAAACTTCCCACCCTTAGTACTTCATTTAGCAGGGCAGACGTAAGCAGATTCCTGAAGTCTTTCAAAGACTTCAGAAATCTGCTTATAACCTCAATGTTGAGCATATTTTGAGGGATTCTGTTATAGACTAAATTAGGTACATTGTAAAATCTACAAAAAAACATTTACTATAACAAATATGTTACCTGAGCCAAAGTTAAGTGGTTTAAAATCCTGAGTCATATCAACACCTCTCATAGCATGGCAGTTACATGATTGTAAAGTATCGGTGCTGAAAAAATCTGTTAGACTAAGCAAGCCGCGTCCACACTTCTCACAATGTGGGTCTTCTTTTACTTCTTCCAGACAACTTTCAGATTTCAGATTATGATAAACAATATCAATAACATCACTTTTGATATGTTCTGTCCCAAATTTATTCTTTGAGGTAATTCCTCGGAGTGTATTAAATTTTTCTTCAGAGTTGTGTGTATCATTCTCATCACCAAAATATTCCACTTCCTGTTTAATTGGTCTCCCACGTTTATGGGTAGTCATTATCAAGTTTCAGAAAAAGATAAACTTGAAATAGTTTACTCTTTTGTGACGGGGATAAGGTGAAATTGTTTTCAATGATATCTCCGACTGAGATTCAGTTTGTAATAATTAGTGTCTGGATAATTTTTCCTACTATTCTAAAGAATTAAACTGATGTAAAGTAAAACCAATATTATAACCATGACTGACATGGAATATCAAAGTTGAACGTTTGTTTTTGTTTCGTGTTTTTTTGACAGTTGACAAGTTGAGTCATATCAGCGCTGCTAACTAAATCTTAGTGTGAAACCATGGAAATGCTTCTAAGACTAAATATTCAAAAAATTGAAGTCCACCAGATACTCGTTAGGACAACAAGAGAATTGTTCCGAATTCTTGGGGTTCTTGTTGAATACTCTTCGTGAGCAAAACAATAGCAAAATCAATACTCCTGACCGCTCTGGACTGAATGATTCCGTACAACCCATCTCGTCTTGTGTTTGTAAATCTTTTGCTGGAAAAATCCTCACTTGTTTACTTTGTGGTAAATGTTCAAGAAGTATTGAAAACTTATGTGAATTTCTGGAACTTCATCTAGCTTTTCCTAATATGACTAATAACCAGTCCGTGCAAAACTTATTGTTAAATCATCTGAAAATGGAATTTTTAACAGGTGATAATCGACTGTATTGTCAAACATGCGCCAAACTAACTGACTGTTATAAGGAAACAAGTATAGCTGAGGCACCAGTCAATCTAATAATAACACTGATGCTTTTCAAACAAGACTCAACCTCTAACGGAAGCAAGAAACTCTTTGGAAGGTTCGAGATAGATGAACATTTCAATCCAGCAGACCACTATTATAATATTCATGCAGTCATTGTTCACTGTGGTTCTGGCGTTGAATTTGGCCATTATTACTCCTTGGTCAAAGACGAAACGGACTGGTTTAAGTTTGACGATAGTCGTGTCACGAAGTGTTCTGGCGATGTGTTGAATTTATTGGAGCCTCTGGAGACATCCTACATTTTGTTTTATAAGAGAGAGGATATTGTTAGATCAATATCTTCAGATGATGTGGTGCTGCAGGTTTTTCCGGGCTTTCCTGCAGCTGAAAAAGCAAATGCGCCACTGGAATCAATGAAGTCGCCCCGGAGCGACAAATAATTTTTATTGTTGTTTTTATTTTATTTTTATCGTTGTTTTAATAAAAATTTCCGAAAAATTGTGAAAACTATTTTGTATTATTCAGTGGTAGTAATATATGAGACACGAGCTGTTACTATTGAACAAATCTTATTTCTTCTCTCAGTATCGTATGTGCAGTAGAGCCGCAGTGAAATTATTCGAGTTTCAGACACACTACTGTTTGGTTGGTTGTTTTTTATGTTGATTAGTCAATGCATTTTCAGGATGAAATTGCAAAAAAAAAAAGTCTGCACAAGGAAAAAAACAAAATCATATTTCATCAGAGCAACGCACTGTGCCAAAAGGCAATGAATACATTAGACAAATTGAACGAGATGTGTTTTATTTTCCACATCCACCATTCTCTCTACATCTAGCTTCCAGTGACTATACTGGTTCTGAGCTTATTTCAAAAAGACACTTCAAAGTCGGTCCTGGTTTTTGGTTTGTCAATAAAGTTTGTATTGAACAAGTTGTGGATGAAAAGTATGGCAAAACTTTAGAAATAATATCCTTTTAATTTATTGGATGAAATTTCCAAAATCTGTCACACCTTTATTGAAGTTATATGGGTTATTCTTTTTCAACGATGTTCAATTTCACTCTTAGAAAAGAAATTATTTTTATCCATTATATTAGTGTGCAATTTTAAATTATTTTTCCCCATGAAATATTTTGAACAGAATTTACACTAAAATGGTTTTTTGTCGGTATTACAGCAGATTTACAGCAGAATATACGCTGAAACGGTTTTTTGCCAGTACGAATGTTTTCATGTCTATTCAAATGGCCATATTGACTGAATGATTTAGAGCAGATTTCACACTGAAATGGTTTTTCGCCAGTATGAATTTTTTCGTGCAGTTTCAAGCTACTTTTTGTAGTGAATGATTCAGAGCAGACTTCACACTGAATTTTTTTCGGCAGTATGAATAGTTTCATGCAATTTCAAGTGACACCTTTTGACGAATGATTTCAGGCAGATTTTACAGTAAAATGGTCTTCTACTAGTATGCATTTCTCCATGACTTGTCAAATGATCATTTTGAAAGAATGATTCAGAACACTGAAATAGATTTGAGTCAATATGCTTTTTTGAAATACTACTTTCAATAGATGACAGTGAGCGTTCCTCAGTATGATTGTTATTTTCAAGCAATTTTGCATCGCTTCTTTCGTTCACATTTTTTGAGCAACTTTTGTTTTATTCATGAACTCTATATTTTCTCCAAAAGTCGAATAGTTTTTAGAATTGAAATCAACAATATATGTGGCGTCGATGTCGATGCCGATGTTGGTCGGTAGCCAAGCCGTTCGGCGTGGATGCTTTGTTCACTCACTCGAATTGACTGCCGTGTTGGTCGGTGGTTCAAGCCCTAGTCTGAACGATCGATCTTCACTTGCTACCGTCCAACCCGTGTTAGGAATCACACGTTAAAAGGTAAGACTTCGTTAATCCTTAGCTCGCACAAGTTTCGACTTTTGAGGGTTGTTGTTCGTAGGGGTGCGACAGCTGGTTAACGGAAAACCAGATTTTAAACAGATTTTTTTTTAAACAGATGAGATATTTTAACCTCCTTTTCGGTCACAATGACTGTTTCTTCCTGGGTTTCAGGAAGAAAGGTTCATTTTGTAAAGAAATGCCCAGTCTGCCTTTGAAAGTAATGTGCACTTTGTTGGTCTGTTATTTCAATTATTCTGTGGCAGTCTTTCACTAATTCTGAAAGAATCTAGTAAAGACAGAATATTGAAAAAATTACGTAATTATAAACATTGACTCCGGCCATTAAAAAAAGGTGACGAGATTCACGTCCTGGCATTTACGTCACTCATTTATGTAGCGTCAGATACGTCACGCTATTTAACGTGATCATTTTGGGATTTGATTTATCACATGATGCTGTGACGCAGAGGCCAAGACGTTGTGCGATCCGCAAGTATAAATCGGAAAAAGTGTAAAAGTGAGATAACCCAGTCCATATATACATGTCTATGGTTGGAACGCCAAGGATCAGAAATAAGTTCTGTTGCATTTGGCTTCATGCGCCTAAAAGCAAGCAAAGGCAAAAAATATTGAGAGAGAGAGATAGACAAGTCCTGTTCCATGGTTATGTTTACAAAAATTCAAAGTTTTTTTTATTTGTAGAAATGAGTTTTTAAAATAGTTCCACAGTTATGAGTTGTACTAGTAATTTAAGCCAATCACCAGAATACCGCAGTTTTCGTAGTAGTGTACCGTTAAAAGTTATAATTGTGGACAAAGACAACACAAAGGTAAAAAAATGATTCTTTGTTTTTATGATTAAGAACCCGTCGAACAGTATTGTATTTCATATTTGTTTCGTAAATATCTTCCGATGTACCCATTGAATACTCCATAGAACTGTGTATTTTGATGGGTCCCAATTAAAACCTATTTGGAATCGAGGAAGCCCTTTCATTTTTCATTTTAGGAATGGAAACTCTACGATTGTGGCCCCAAAACAGTGCGTTGCCCTCTGTTTTGTCTGCCCCCTGCTTCGGGAACGGCTGATATTTTTTTCAAGCAAGCACTTGCTCTATCTGCGAAAGGTATAAGGGTGATATCTGCCGAACCTCCTGCTTATTGGAACATACGGGACTTCTGTGAGGGATTCAGGAAGTTGCTGGATCATTTAGGGTTGGACAGGATCCATATATTTGGTCCTTCTCTAGGTGAGTTACTGCTTTTAGCTATTTATCATAACCTAGTATGGTCCAAACACTTTGAAACATCATGAGAAAATAGGTTCTGGAGTTCGCTATTGAATTTGGCATCGTCTTCCTCTGAGCTATAAAAATTGTTTATATTTTTTCTCAAAGTTCAATCGCCTAAAAAACTTTCTTGACATTCAGCATTTGAAAACATTGTACTTTTGCACTTGTACAATCACAACTATCCTATGGTATAATAGGTTTGGAAGAGTGAATGATTGTTATTTTAGGAATCTAAATGTCATACAGAAATAGATACAGAAAATTATATTTAATAGAAAAAAACTCTTCCAACTGAGGCCTTATTTAAAGAAGCAAGTGTATGTGACATTTGACAACTTTTTTGTATGAGCATACTGAGTAATGTTAAAAAAGGAAACATCAAAATAGAACCAATCATTCACTCCTACAATACTCTTTAAATGCGCCACGATGTGACAAAACTATAGGACAAAGAAACGCAACGTATCTGGGACCACGCTTATACCAAATATTACCAGGAAGAAATAAAAAATATCAACAGTTCTTCTATGTACATACAAATAGAAACATTTTATTGTTAAAATGCCTAAACAATGTATGAAAACACAAAAATATATGAACAGCTTGTCAAATGTAGGAAGAGCTTTCTAAATTCCGTTATGGTCCAGCCCATTAGATGTGCGTTCATTAGAAGACGATGGGAGTGAGTGAGACATAATTATCAAGTCTTTTTCTAGTTTTGACAAGCTGTATTAAAAATATAATTGAATTTTTGCAAACTTTAATAGGGCCTCTCGATAAGAAAATCTTTAGTTGATGTCAGTACAGTTTGCTACGCATGTCAGGTAGTTAGGAAGATGATTATACATCTTGATACCATTATAAAATACATCATTTTTAGTTAAAGTAAAGTTACGTATGGGAAGACTCAAATTTAGGGTCTGACGGGTGGTATAGACAATTGAGGAAAGTTCTGTTTTATGTTTATGCATCCAACAAACTGTTTCTAAAATAAATAGAGTATACAGTGATAAAATTTTGTTTTGTATTGTGGAAAAACAGTTCTTGGCTTTTGCATCACGATTATGCACCGGCTCACTCATTACGTGTTCGTAATCATGCCACAGTCACCATATTGACCAGACTTGGCCCCCCTGCGACTTTTTCTTTTGAGGATTGTAGAAAACGTCAGCACAAGTGTATTATATCTCAGGGGGACTACTTTGAGATGGACAAAATAGAAATTTATGAATGAATAAATATTTTTTGAGAACATTGAAATTCATCTTATTTTGATCAGGCCTCCTATTTTCAATTTAGATTATAAGGAACCAACTAATGATTTATACAGACAAAAAGTATATCAGACATATCAATGAACTTTGCATCTTTGTTTGTCTGGCAAAAAACAAATTGAAACATTCAAATTTGATTTTCGAAATAATTGGTGATCAACTTTACTATTCAAAAAAGGCATTCAAAAAATCCAAGGGTTTTGAATATTAGATCAAATATTGGTAAAATGTCGATTTATTGTAATGGTTTCAAATTATATAATCATTTACCAAATTCTTTGAGGAATGTCAGCAAAATAAAAAAATATCTTCTATTATAAAACATCATATTGTTATATTTTTTTTGTATATTTCATACATGTTCATTTGAGCGAATTCGTTAATCGTTTTTTTTTCTATATTGCCCTTTTTTCCCCTAGTATAAACATTGTACGTGTCTTGGAAACGATTTATTTATCACAGTATCCTTATTCCTTGGAATACCTTACCAAGTAATCTGAAAACGATGCGATGGTCAAGAATATTTATAACATTTATTATTATTATTATTACGTAGAATATTTTCATTGTGAAGAACCTTGTAATTTGTTAAAAACATGCAACGAATGATCAGTTATTTTTAAAATGCATATGTAGATAAAAGCTTGGTATCTTTTATAAGTCATATTTCTCAGTTCTATTAACTGCTTTTGTAGATAAATACAATTAATTTTTGACGATAAAGATAATGATTACAGCATAGAAATAGTTATCAAGGAAAGAAAATATCGTGCTCATTATTGGAAAAATAAATTGAAGTCGATCCAAGCTAAGGGGTTGAAATGGTTTTTCAGAAGTTCCATTGGAACTAGAACTACCATCTAAAAGAGTATTTAGGTAATGAAAAGATCGATAAGTTTTATGTGCACCAGTTTTTCACACAACCTAAAACTTTTCCACAAAAATCTGAATTCTTTTAAATNAAACAACGCATTTTAAACTTATCATTTCAACCTTTTTCTTTAAAAAAATATTTAAATACTTAAAAATGAGGAATGAAATAATGCGCTCAACATTTAAAGGGATTCGTTTCTATTTCACCATTTGGCAACATCGGTTATAGCTAATAAAGGACAATGCATCTGTTACCTGTTTGAGACAAACAAAGATGGCATATTTCAGAGGCGTGCTGTTCTGTTTACTTATATTCCGAGTTCAGAGACATTCTGTGACATGACATTTTGTGCACTTAACCTATCTTCCTCTATATAAATAAATAACAAAACAACTGTTGTTTATGCGGCTTGTGGAGGTGGTATTGAACTATAATTTATATTTTGCCTTAATTGTTGATTTATAAAGATAATTTTCCTTTCTTAAAGTAGACTAGCTACGTATAAATTATTTGAACTCGATATAGGCGCTGTTGCCAATATGTGAATTAGAAACAAATCCCTTTAAAAATTAAAACCCAACATTTGAAACAACAATTTGAATACTTTTCTAAGTGAATTTGAAAAACTCATGAATCAAACTCAACTTTATTTTGTTCAAACTTGCTGTAACAACCCAAAATGAGGAACATTCCCCATTATAATTGCTGGGATCTTCTAACGACCTGGAAACAACACTGTCTGGTCTTGTACCTGTCATTAGATACATAACATCACCAACCGCCTCTCTGTATGGAAAAGTTTTCTCAACAGATGAAAGATACTGCCTTACACTGACGATGGCCAAGCAGCTCGAAACCGGTCTGCAAGTGTGTTACAATAATTAAAATAATTTCAGAGAAGAGTGCTGCATGGACACCTGTCGGATATAATCCAACGCCCTTCGTGGTATTAGCCAGGGGAATAGTTGTTTTCTGATAGGTGTCGGTCCATTAATCTACACTGTAGTTAATTTGAAATTGGTCTGAACAAATTGTTTTTTTAGATAATTTGATTTACAGCCAGCCTTCAAGTATATCTACTCAGTTTGTGAAAAAAATATTATTACTGTTGATCATGAATTCACAGCCCTGTAAGTGGGTGAATCCTGTTGCGTAATGAAGCATTCATTATTATTGTTATTATATTTTTGTGTAAATTAATAGAGCATACTCCTGAAACCATGAAAAACTACTGGGATGTAAAATTGTGGCAATAATTGATATGAAGTAAACAAGAAGTTATCTAAAACAACTCAAGCTCATAAGGTCAAACGTACACAAGTTGAAATGCAAAACATGCTTATCAATCATGTGTTGTGATTATAACCAACTCACTAAAGAGATATTGAGACGAACAAAAGAGGATGTTTTGCAGCGTAGTTTATAAATGTAACTATAAAAACTTGGCTAATCAAAATGTCAATAAAAACAGCAAATGAGATACACAAGATAATTGAGATTGTATTGGGTTGAAAATTATGAAAAAGTTAATGAAGAACTGCGGACTGTGTGTGAGAGATATCATCGAAATTTTATATTCGTTTGAAAGATAGATAGATAGACATTTACTTCATTGTCCAAGAAAATACAATCTTATTGATAAAGCTTGTTTAAAAATCTGGTATATACGAGTATAGCACTTCAAAGAATAAAAGAAAAGAAACAATTCAAAGGCACAAATACCCAGAAACACAATTTGAGCAGAACTTAGTTCACATATCTAATAGATAAAATATAACAATATAAAATAAAATTTACCAAATTGTAGACATTATTTGTTTATCATTCAGTATATATTTTTTATTCCATTTGCTTAGCTATGAATGAGTGTTGGAAATGCAATGAGGGCAGTGCAAAGGTGTAATTACAATAAGCCTGAGTTACTTCTAAACGTTATATTGAACATATCAATAATTTATATATATATTATGATGAACTTGTATCTGACAGTCATTCATATACATACAAAAATGTCAAAATAATAACTAAAAATAAATTATTGATGTACAATACAGGGTGTGTTGCATTTTCAATTACCAACAATGAGATATGTTTATAAAAAAGTTGTAGTTGTTGATTGTCAAAAAAGGTCAATAGACGTCAAAAAGTATAATTTGGTATTTTCTTGAAAAATAAAGTTTCTAAGGAAATTACATGGTAACAAAGGATCTAAAAATGAAGTAGACAACTACAGACCGTAAGCAAAAATAATTGATTATAGCTACTATATGAGATTGAGTAAATTCACTGAACATCACAAACTTATTCCTGATTGCCAGCATTGCTTTAGGCAGAAAAAAATCAACATCTGCGATAAATGAACTCTGTGATCACATATATATGAACCTAAATGAGAAGCAATTCCCAGTCTGCTTATATTTTGATCTTACCGGAGCTTTCGACACCATTAATCATGAATTACTTCTTCAAAAACATTACCGAATGGGGATTAGTGGGGTAGCCAATGACTGGGTTGCCTCATATCTAAAAAACAGGATGCAGGTAGTAGTTATTGATTCGATAAAATCAGAACCTGACCTTGTTACAATGGGGGTCCCACAAGGATCAACACTGGCCCCGCTATTTTTCATAATCTTTATGAGTGATATAGTACTTGCATCTTTGTTACCAAATAAAACTATAACATATGTAGATGATACAAGCCAAATAGTAGCAAAAAACAACCTTTTACCTCAAAAAATGAATAGCTTATGTTTTGTAATGAGATAGTTGCGGGGAACTGTTTCATTGCAGGTACTCAAACTGACGTATTTTGGACTCATACAGTCTGTAATGTCTTATGGGCTGACCTTTTGGGGAAATCCCGCCCATATGACAAAAAAGGATAATAAGATGTATGGCAGGCACTATCAACATTGCCTTCACTGTATGTCTTCATCATAACAATGATTATCAAGAAATATGAATCAAGCTACATTAAAATCAACATGATACATTAACATTACACTTGGAATGGTAATGAATTGCGATTACCCTACTCTCGACTGGCTCTTGGTCAGGGATCCTCAAGTTATCAGGGTATCATCTGCTATAATAGAGCACTTCAGCTATTTGGAAACATATGTAGTTTCACTGAATTCCAAAGTGCTTTACTTGACTACCTTACAAAAGATGCATTTTATTCTACTGAAGAATTTGTACAACTCTAGGTATTATTGTATAATTACTTTACAGTTTTAACAAATTTAAGCTAATCACCGTTCTTGCATCTTATTCATATGTCTACTTAACTGCTAACATGGAATACCATACCATGGAACACCATAAATTATGGAATACTGATATGGGGTGCTTCCTCACATGCAAGTGAAGTATTCATTATCCAAAAAAAGATGAGAGATTTAGAAAAAGTTGATTCCAGAACCCATGCTAAACCAATCTTCATAAAATGGGTCATACTTACATTACCTTCCATGTATATTCTAGAAGCAGTTTTGTTTGTACATAAAAATAAATATAATAGTGGCTCCAGCATTCACAATTATGATACAAAACACAAAGTTATCATCAGGCTACCGAAGATGCGTTATCAAAATACAGTCAAACAAACGGAGTTTCTTCCCATAAAAATATATAACACTTTGCCTAGTGAGTGGAAAGACCTTCATATCAAAGAATAAAAATTTCACTTGTCACCCAAGGCTTCTATGAGATTGATGAGGTATTCAATTGTCGGTGTACCTAATATATGTACCTATATGTGTGTATATATGTGTATTTATAGTGTGAGTCACAACTATTGTGAGATTTTTTTATGTACTCTATGTATATTTTTTATATTTTCAGTATGACGTACCTAAACAAACTTTGTTATTGCAGATATTTTCTAATGTAACAGAAATTGTAATTTGAGCTCAATAAAATTTCTTTCTTTCTTAACATGTATATAGACATTGTAATTATAGATAAGCGCAGTCGCTTTATGTTCTATTTTGACTAGTCTGATAAAATTTTATATCTGTATGTGCTACATGTATGAAATTTTTAATGATGAATACATTTCTATTCTACTCACACTAGCAATGTATATTATTTTATAGTGTACAGTTATACCTGACTAAGTAGCGATAGCTAAAATGTGTAATTTTGTTTTTTCAATTATTTTAACCAAGCTTTTTCAATGAGATATGACTTCTCAGACAATAAAGCATATTTTGGCTTTGACTGATTACAAGTTCTGAAATGTCATATTGTAATCAGGTATCACGATTGAATGAAGAATTACTCGCAAACATGTGATTGAAGAAGGATTAAAGAGATTCCAAAGGCTCTCCTGAAGTAAAGAGAGATTTCTTTAACTGATCAGCCGTGATCAGACTCCCTCTCTTCTATTGTCTAATGATGCGGTTTAGTGATTACAAGCTATAGCCTAAAAAGCTCTATCAGAATAGTCATACAACGTGATAGACTTATCCACATATTCATTGTCAGAATTTCCTTTCAGCTGGAAAGTATCCCACAGACTGATCTTGCAAGCAGACTCACACTAAACTGCCACAGAGGGTACGTTCAAGCTCACAAACTTGTCGCTCTTCCAGTCACCATAATAGACGTTTTTGACGAATGCGCTCTCTCTGGAAATGTGCGGGAGGAGCTTTGCAAGTGTTACCCCAATGCCAAACTTGCCCACCTCAAATCGGGAGGGAATTTTCCTTATCTCAGTCGATACGGAGAGGTCAACTTACATTTGCAGGTACGAACAATGATTTTACCGATTAGTGGCTGTATACAGTTTGGTAAATAGATCTTAACGTATGCGTCATCAATCCGTGCATCCAAAATAAGTCGACAAAGTAATGGAAATTTCAAATAATTTCGGATTTTGAGTCAGCTAGGAGTCGCACGTTTGAAAGTAAGACCTCTTTAATCCTTGGCTCGCACACATTTCGGCTTTTGAGTGGTGTCGTTCGGGAAGGCGGCAGCTAGTTATCGGAAAACGGATTTTGAACAGAATTTTTTTGAAACCAGAACAAAAAGGTGGTCACTCCAAGACTGCAGGTCTCGGTCATCTCCTAAAGATGCTAACTTGGTTAGCAAAACGTGTGTCGAGAGACAGTATCTTTGTTCTGGTGGGGGAAGTTTTTTCACTGATATAATGATAAGATAATAATAATAATATTCATTCAAACCCTTTGTAGAACCTAATTTGATTATTTGAATTTTAATCGTCCAATGGTATAACCCATTCTGTATGTAAGAAAATCTCATCTTACAGGAGAAAATTGTTGAGAAAAAAACATCAAATTGAGAAAAAGATATGATTATTGAAATTCCCTTTTAAGATTTGTTTAAATTAGGACAATCGAATTTGAGTATATAGATGTATGCCCTGTTAAATTCAATTATTTGCAAGTAAAACTAGTTAGTGATTTGTTGACATATACTGCAAATTGGTCCCTAAGGAGGTAGGCTTTCAACCTTGGCTTGAGAACCGATATACTACTGAAATCTTTTATCGAGGTGTCCAATTTGTTGAATATTTTAGGTCCAAAGTACAGGCGACTTTTTTAATGTTGAGCAGTTCAATGGGGAACTACTGAAAGGTCGTGTGATCTAGTGGAATAGCCATGATTTTTCCTGTTTAATATAAACTTAGCGATATCATTGAAGACTTGTTCTCCGTGTTCTGTCGTTTGATCTTCACAAGGATTATTTCCACAACGTTTCGGCCAAGTCTCATTTGCCATCTTCTGGTGATTCTGGAGTTTAAAACTAGTCTAGTTCTAAACTACAGACATACTGTGTTAAATTATCCCTGATCAATCAAAATAGGTAACTATCGGATTATTTCATTAGGAGATAAGATTTGTTTATGTTGCCATTGAAATTACGTTTTACTAAAGTCAAATTTTTTCTACAAAAATTGTTTCTTCTCATATCAACACTCTGCAGTATAGTTTATGCAACAATTACAAATGAAAAGTGCCATCAAACAGATTTAGCTATCTCTTCGATGTACTCAATGCAAGCTATGATCCAAGCAAAAGTTCTATTCGTCTTTCACTATATGAAAAAATTCTTTTATCACACAAGGTATTGATGACGCATGTATAACGATCTGTTTTCCTAAGTGAGAGGTAATTCTTTGTTTTGTTTCTGAATAATTATTTTTTATAGATTCACCTTCGGCAATTCGATGACTCTCCATTTGCTGCATCTGAGAGACCTTTAATCAATAGGTCCTAATTCCTGGCGCAAGTGCCGCTAAATTGTGATAGCTTCTATATCCTTGAACTCTATAGTAGATTTTATACTATGTTAAATGTAAGTGACAAATACTAATTATTGTAAGTTGTTTTTTCACATATCCCATCAATCCTTAACCTTGACCATTTATACTATTTTAAAAGTAAGTGACAAATACAAGTATTGTTAGTTGTTTTTTCCATATATATCATCAATCCTTATCCTTGACCATTTCACCACTGAAGAATTATTCATTAAAATGGGTTTAAAAAATCTACAACTTTTCTCAACATAATTTTATTGATGTTTCATGAGCATTTTCCTTTTTGTTTGCTATTCTCGATCCGAACTGCAGAGCTCTCTTCCTCAGTAGAGCCGCTTCTGTTAAACCAATGTGATGAGCTAAACTTCTGAGTAGTATTTTCTCTCCAAAGCCTTGAGCAACCTTATCGGAAGGGTAAGACCTGCAAAATACGTTGGATAAGACATTATCTGTTGAGTAATTATTTTATAGTAGATTTGTCGATTGCCAAAATATTTATTATTATTGTACAACACAGAAAAGCTACTCATAAGTTTGTGAGTTATCACACTTTTCTTGTTTTCAAACGATGGATCAAAAACAATTTCGCGTTTTAATTTCACACTGCTTCTTGATGGGAAAAAGTACCGTTAAAGCAAAGCACTGGCTTGAAAAATGTTATAAGGACTCCACTCCGTCAGAAACAGCAATTAAATGTTAGTTTGCTGACTTCAAACGTGGTCATAGAGACACTGATGATGCAAACATAGTGGAAGTCTAAATGAGGCCAGAAAACATTAAAAAAAAACTACAAAATAGTTTTGAATGATCGAAAAGTGAAGTTGCATTGTAAAGATATCAAAATAACGTGTTAGCTTTATATTGCATAAGCATTTGACTTATGAGAAAGCTCTGTTAAAATTGGGTGCCGCGTGAACTCACTGTTGACCAAAAACAAGAACTTCTTGATGATTCTGAGCAGTGCTTGGCCATGTTTAAACATAACAAACCGGAATTGTATCGCCAACAGCATATGCAGGAATAACGTCAGTGAAGAATCTCGCTCTAACTCCAGTCGGATATAATCCAACGCTCTTCATGGTATTAGCCAGGGGAGTAGTTGTTTTATGATAGGTGTCAGTCCAATAACCTACAGTGTAGGGACACAGTATACTTATGCTTTGGGTGATTGTTGATTTGAATTTTCTACACGCAGACCCAGGAGTTGCGGAAATGACGAGTTCAAGGCAGGCACGCAACCCTTCCATAGTTGTCGAATTTCATTGGTTTCACCCAACCTACTGAAAAATTTGTTTGTTTTCTGAATAAAGTGTATTCAAAGCCTGAGTTGATTTCTTATTTAAGGAAGGTAGAAATAAACTATCGAAAGCTCGACGAAAATACGGAGTCTTCTTTGACCTAGTACCAAGAATTTTGACTGCAATCCCACTAAAGCTTTTCCAGATACACTATAGGCTATATAGTTTTATTTTCTTCCACTGTACTTATCAGTCAGGTCAGGAGGAAAAACTTTCTTGAAATTATTTAGGGACTGTCGCAAACATTCATTTTGGAAATGTCTATACCTTTGTATACTACTTCTCGGGCAACTTTCCCAACAGATGTTGAATTATAACTCGAACATAATTGCAAAGATCCTTTCTTTGAAGGAACAACTCTGCAAGAGCTCTCTAGGAGGAATTCCGAGTCCCTGTGATAGCATGGTCTGCACTGATGAGGAACACTTTAAAAAGGTCCGCAGTTGGTTCCTTGTTCGAATCAGGCGAAGTCCCACTATTTGTCCTAGAGAGCTCTTGCAAAGTTGTTTTTCCAAAGTGAGAATCTTTACACTTATGTCTAAGGTGACTTGGATTCCGAAATGTCAACAGTCGTAAGGTATTTTTCATAGTCAAATTTACATTATATAAGAAGTTGTTGACTAATAGGACATGTTTCATTTAGAATAACTATTTTTAATCAACGCAGCAACTTTTCGGGGTTGATTAGACATCTACACTTGTATAGATTCCAATATCAATTGTACTTGTTTCAATATATGTCTAGTTATTAGCTAAAGAAGTAGTTGTTTTCTGTCGGAAAACATATATTAGGCATAGTCAAAATGCATTTAGGCTTGTCAGTGATTTTATTGTCAATTTTTACTTGGGTAAAAGCTGAAAACAGCAAAACAATCTATTAATTATCATACGGTGTAAATATTTTCAACATCCGACTGCGAAAACTCTCAGATACATTTATAGTTAGTACATACATACAAAAAAAATTATTTTTGTATGATTGAACACTACACAATTACTTTTTTACTTCTTCAAGTCCTAAATAGTACTACATAATTCAAAAAGGATTCTTAAATGAAATAATTAAATAAATAATTCTTGAATTCTACAGATTCTTAAATGAAATATATTTTGTCACATCCGAATATGAATATCTGTCGAATTTTTAAAATCTACTCGAAACATAGTTCATCATTGTCCAAATGATCTGGGTTACTTGAAAATTACACAAATGCAAAATTATCATTTGTACAATTTTCGACTGTATTTTTTTGAGCAGTTTATATGAATAGTTGTTATGTTGAACAGTGTTTAGACGCTTTCGTTGAGATTGTAGTCGGGAGAAATGTCATTAGTATCAAATACATCAGCATTATAAAAACTGAAACTTCTGGACACCAACATCAAAGGGACCGACGCTGAAGTGGGACTACTGTATATAAGTATACTGTGGTAGGGAGTTGTGACTGGCCTGAACGAATTGTTCCTTTAAATAATTTAATTTACAGCTACTATGCTCACTCTTTTTGTGAATTTTTGAACTAGTTTTACCTCTCCCAGCACTGAAGACTCAGAACGAATTCCACCAAGCTCTCATCCAAATAAGGCATCCTCAGTTGTCGTCCATGATCCGACACTACTCTGTCATCTCTCGCTAGATTTCTGTAGGGCAGACTCTGCCAGTCTTCTTTCAGGATCTCGTGTAGACCTAGCCACAACTGCTTCTTGAACGCCGCTCGGTGTTTCGTGTAACCTCCGAAGAGCTCGTCTGCTCCCATGCCTACTAACAAAACCTAGAATGGCACACTCAGAGAAATAACATCTAGGTTCAAAGGTAATGCAAAAAAGCTTTATTGAAAGCCAGCTTTTGATCATGTGGACTGCGAAATGATGCTAACAAAAGTTTTGAAATATGATTTGAGAGGAACACCTTTAGAACTACTCCAGTCTCAAAGGACAGGAAGTATATAGCGATAGATATTATTTAGGGTGTTCAGCAAGGATCAATTTGTGGGTCATTTCTCTTAGTTTTCGCATACAATCCGAAAACTTTTTTAAAAAAGTCTGTGCAGTCCATAAGAAATGTTATATGTTCCAATTGAAATAAAATATTGCCTGAAGTTTCATGTTTAGTTTGCATAGCTAACAAGAAATTAAGTGAATAAAGTAATATCCTCTACATTTGTGTTTTTGCAACTCAATCAGAAAAAAAAAATTATTAATGAATGCTCTCACAGCTTCGCTTTGTTAAAGAGAAAATTAAGGCAACGAGAGGCGTTCTCAGTTAGCGGTCAACATAAAAATAACAGCTATTTTGAAAGAAATTGTGTATGAGTACAATTATTAGCTCAATATTACTAAAACGAGTATACTGTAAGATATCGCAATTTTTTTCAGAATCACAAATTCCTTACAAATGTATGTCATTTTTACATCGACCACTGATACCAAACGCCAATCCAAAACACCTTGAAAAAACATATCATAAAAGCAGATTAGGCTCCTTCAATACAAAAGCATCGCTGACTATGGTTAGACAGCCCAACCAACCAAGGTAGTAAATAAAAAAAGAAGAAGATTCACATTAACCTTTTTTTTAGGTTGAATGTAGAGCTGTCATGACAAAGGCAGAGCCATAAGAAGAAGAATTAGAAGAAATATATATTTTTGGGAACATGACCTAAATAAGAATAAGAAATATATATTTTCCTGATTAAGAGAACTGAATGAACCAATAAACGAAAACTATTTGAAATTACCCTGCAGGGAGACTTTTCGCCACCCGTCATTCCTCTACCAGCAAACCACAAGGCGCACCCAAGACTGTCATCAAGAACGCTCTTCAGCGGATGTATCAAATCTGCTATATGAAACTGCCTTGCTTCATCCAGTTCCTTTCGAGGTATGTTTATTTCGAAAAATCTCCATTCCCTGAGAGGGCACAACCTCCTAAGCTCTTCGAGCGTTTGTAGACCAGTTTGTCTGTCAGGCGTTTGGTAGTTTTTGGTTTCGTCAAAGGCTACGTTGAACAGGTCTATCGGGCGGGATTTGTCAATGAATTGGTCTGCAAGAAGGGCTAAAATGGAGCAGTCTACACCTCCTGAGAATAAAACTCCTACCAGCGGGTGTTGGCAGATGAGTTTATCCTTGATGCAATCTTTGCAATAATTGGGAAGGTTGGAAATTCTTGTTTGTATTGATTTTTCCAGTAAAGTCTTCAGTTGAGTGACTTTATTCAACCAGTCTTTATTCTTGAGAAGCACAGAAAAATTATTCCCTGTTTTTACGTCCTCCAGTGTCTTGTAAAGAGAAATACACTGAGAAGTGGGTTCTTGAAACTCTAGTATTTTGGTGATATTTTCCCTGTTCTTGACCACTATTTTTTTATCTAAAAACGTTTCTAGTTCCTCCAATTTGCTCTGAAAGTTGGGGCTGTCGTACTGGAATGCGCCGATCGACAGTAAATCAGTTCTCAAGTTCCAGCAAAAGATTCCGATGCTTGGCAGTTCGATGAACGTGCAGTCATGGATTTTTCGACTGACGCTGCTCAAAACAATCAAATCACCCTTTTTACCAAGTAGCAAACTCTTTCTACCAAAAAGATCTCTACCAAAATATAGTTCCTCCTCGTTTTTGTCAAAATACACATGCCCATGTTTGTCATCCATAAAACCTGGATACTGCGTCCCACGTTTTTCAGATCAGTCTGCAGCAAACATCTACCAAAATGATGTCTTTGAATACAACGGCTTAAAAAATGAGAAAGGCGCGTTTATTTTTTCGGCTCCTTGGAATAAAGAAGAAGAAAAACTGGTGACGTTTCACTTTCTTTGACACTTTGACAGTGACGTGCCTATGTGGAGTTTGATATGTGTACAGCAGAAAAATGATCCTCAGCTAACATATTAAGCCTCAGTAGTTAGTGTCTTCAAAGTTTATGACTCCTGTTTCGCTGCGCCTAAAGGTATGATGAAAGATCTCGTCAAGAATCTAATCTAACCGAATAATTCTTTACTAGAAGACCAACTATCCTACATACTTTTCAACTTGATTATCACTGAAAATGGCTACATACGAAGAGTATATCCAGCAAAACGAAGACAGAGACGGGATACGGTTCACATGGAACGTCTGGCCGTCCAGCAGAATAGAAGCCACCCGTTTGGTGGTGCCCTTGGCCTGTCTTTACCAACCCCTGAAAGAACGTCCCGATCTTCCACCAATTCAGTACGATCCAGTGCTGTGCACTAGAAACAATTGTCGTGCAATACTGAACCCACTCTGCCAAGTAGATTATCGTGCCAAGCTTTGGGTGTGCAACTTCTGCTTTCAGCGGAACCCGGTAAGTTTTCAACTGTAATAAGTGACAATTCAAGATATAATATATACTTTTTTCTTTAAGTGAAGCATTTGAATGCGTTTTCAATACTTAAAGCTGTTGTATATACACAGGATGTGACAACATTTTTCCCAAAACATATTTTGTAGCTCATAATATCAAATGTTTTGATTATTTTGTCATTTCTTGATTGGGACTGAGTTTTTAATGAACTTATTAGGTGAAATATCTCTAACTCAATCAGTACAAAAACACAGTAACTTAAAATAACCTCTAATAGCACCCAACATCAAAATAAATAACATGGCTATTATCGTTTTACAGTTTCCCCCTCAATATGCCGCCATTTCCGAGCAACACCAACCAGCTGAGCTTATGCCAATGTTTTCCACCATAGAGTACACTATTACAAGAGCACAGTGTTTACCCCCGATATATCTCTATGTTGTCGACACTTGCATGGATGAGGAAGAATTGGGTTCACTCAAGGACTCCTTGCAAATGTCTTTGAGCTTGTTGCCCCCGAACGCCTTGATAGGATTGATTACCTTCGGGAAGATGGTCCAAGTGCACGAACTAGGTAATAATGTGACTTCTGGGATTCTTCAGAAGCCCATTTTGATCATCTAATTACAGGTACCGAGGGTTGCAGCNTTATTTAGGAGCCCATCTTGATTATCTAATTACAGGTACCGAGGGTTGCAGCAAATCTTACGTTTTCCGAGGTACGAAAGACCTCACAGCTAAGCAAGTTCAAGAGATGTTGGGAGTGGGCAGAGCCGCAGTAAGTGCTCAACCTGCTCCTCAACAACCAGGACAACCCATGAGGCCTGGAGCACTCCAGCAAGCTCCTACGCCACCAGGAAGCAGGTGAGATTCAATTATGCTTTTCATCGGTACTATGTTTATATATTTTCGTAACTCTCTAATTTGACTTCAAATGTGTCCTAAAATCCTTTTAGGTTCCTTCAACCCATCTCGAAATGCGACATGAACCTCACTGATCTTATTGGAGAGTTGCAAAGAGACCCATGGCCTGTCCACCAAGGCAAACGCGCCCTCAGATCGACCGGGACAGCTTTATCGATAGCCATTGGCTTGTTGGAATGCACATACGCCAATACTGGTGCCAGGGTCATGCTATTCGTTGGAGGACCTTGCTCTCAAGGCCCTGGTCAAGTCTTGAATGATGATCTGAAGCAACCTATCAGGTGAGAAGTGAAATTGATTATATGATAAGGGTGGGACCTAGTATAAAACCTTGAGAAACACCATACCTGTGGCTCTCTTTATTGAAATAAGTAGAAGTGGTGAAGCCATAGTGGTGAGTTATGATTGATTTCAGATCTCACCACGACATCCAAAAAGACAATGCCAAATACATGAAGAAAGCAATCAAGCACTATGATAATTTAGCGATGAGGGCAGCAACGAATGGCCATTGCGTCGACATATATTCATGCGCTTTGGATCAGACAGGATTGATGGAGATGAAACAGTGTTGCAATTCAACAGGGTAAGTATATGCTGTTTTTTTTTTATTTTGCTAGTAATAGGCCTTTCATTAATGCTTGTCTCATTGTTGCTGTGCTCTTCTCTTCTTCTCCTTGTCGTTCTTCTTCTCCTTGTCGTTCTTCTTCTCCTTGTCGTTCTTCTTCTCCTTGTCGTTCTTCTTCTCCTTGTCGTTCTTCTTCTCCTTGCCGTTCTTCTTCTCCTTGCCGTTCTTCTTCTCCTTGCCGTTCTTCTTCTCCTTGTCGTTCTTCTTCTCATTGTCGTTCTTCTTCTCATTGTCGTTCTTCTTCTCACTGTCGTTATTCTTCTCACTATCGTTCTTCTCACTGTCGTTCTTCTTCTCATTATTCTTTTCTAGTAGAGGATCTAATATAGAGAAACTAGCCATCCATAAAATTGATTTCTTAGGTAGCACTGTAATGGATATTTTTAAATGTATTATTTTTCAGGGGACATATGGTCATGGGCGACTCGTTTAATTCTTCCCTGTTCAAGCAAACGTTCCAGCGTATATTTTCGAAAGATCAGAAAAACGAGCTGAAGATGGCATTTAATGGTACTCTGGAGGTCAAGTGTTCCAGGGAGTTGAAAAGTGAGCTAGTTTTGCTGATAATTTACTTCTACAGATTCATTATTTCAGAACTTTTTTGTTTGTTGTGTAAATTTTATAAACTCAAAAATAACAAAATTGATAAAATAAGGACTGGGGCTCGCAGAACAAAGATTGGATTTTTGTTTTCAGTTCAAGGCGGTATTGGATCTTGTGTTTCGTTGAATGTGAAGAATCCTTTGGTTTCCGACACCGAAATAGGAATGGGTAACACGGTTCAGTGGAAAATGTGTACGGTAACTCCAAGTACTACCATGGCCTTGTTCTTCGAGGTCGTCAACCAACATTCCGCTCCCATACCTCAAGGGGGAAGGGGCTGCATACAGTTCATCACGCAATATCAGGTATGTACAGGATTTTCTGTAAAAAAAAACTGATGATTATAATGATGTTGTATCACGAAATATTTAAGATACAAAATGTAGTCTTGGGTAAAGTTGTTGAAAGAAATTGCCATTTTTGGGGCTAGATCGGCGGGCTAGATCGGCTACACTGTCTCTTTTCTAGCATGCTAGTGGTCAGAAGAGGATCCGAGTAACGACAGTTGCTAGAAACTGGGCCGATGCTTCTGCTAATATACATCATGTCAGTGCTGGATTCGATCAAGAGGCAGCCGCAGTGATAATGGCGAGGATGGCAGTTTACAGAGCCGAATCGGACGATAGCCCTGATGTCTTAAGATGGGTCGATAGAATGTTGATACGTCTGGTGAGTTTCCATTTAAATTGCCAAAAGAGTGGGTATTTATGTTGAAAGATTCACAAACGTAACTCACAAAACTGACAGCGACAATTTCCATCATGTTTTACTTTTCAGTGCCAGAAATTCGGCGAATATAACAAGGACGACCCGAATTCGTTCCGCTTGGGCGAAAACTTCAGCCTCTACCCGCAGTTCATGTACCATTTGAGAAGGTCACAGTTCCTACAGGTGTTCAACAATTCTCCCGACGAAACGTCCTTCTACAGGCACATGCTTATGCGTGAAGACCTCACGCAGTCGCTGATCATGATCCAGCCGATACTCTACAGCTACAGTTTCAATGGACCACCGGAACCTGTGCTTTTGGATACGAGTTCCATCCAGCCCGACAAAATTCTGCTCATGGACACGTTCTTCCAGATTCTGATATTCCATGGCGAGGTGAGTTTTTAGTTTAAAAGGGTAACACAAAATGGGACCTTGAGGTATACTTTAAATCTTTTTTCACAGCATAAGGTTCAAAGTTTCTGAAAATTAATAGTATTTGAACTGCATCATCCTGTACATGTCGGGATTTTTTTGATTATCCAAGACATTTTGAAGGTAGAGTGGGATAAAGAGAGGCGGCAAACTTAACACATGTAGAAAGAGGTTGTCACTTTGACATTTTTCGTGTTCTTTCAGACAATAGCCCAATGGCGTAACCTCAAATATCAGGACATGCCTGAATACGAGAACTTTAGACAGCTGCTGCAAGCCCCAGTGGACGATGCCCAGGAAATTCTTCAAACCAGGTTTCCTATGCCGCGTTACATCGATACGGAACAAGGAGGATCACAGGCTAGATTCTTGCTCTCGAAAGTCAACCCGAGTCAGACTCACAACAATATGTACGCCTACGGAGGGGTGAGTAGAATTTGTTTTTTCTGCATTTGTTGTTTCTGAGGTATTTGGAAACTGCACAAGATATCTAATGGGAAAACTCTGACAAAGGAGATGGAAGATCACAGAAGTATAAAGGGATTTATCAATAAAGAAGATAGTAAGAGGGGAAAGAGTAAAAAGAATGGGGAATGGGGAGAAGAGAAGTTGATGAAAGGAGAAGGGAGAAAGGCAAGAGAAAATGAGGGGTGAGAGAAAAGATGAAAATTTTTGAAATAATGATACTATATCTTGAAAACAAGAGCTAATATATAATTTTTATGGTCACTTTCGGTTTTAACACGTGGAAATACATTAAAATCATCTAATTTCAACCCCGAAACAAAAACTTTGTTGTGTTGTGTTATCAGCAAAGAATCTTAAATGTTTTTTACTCACCTGATGTTTTTATTTTTTCATATGTGTTGCGGATAGGCCATTATGGGAGGTTCCAGTGGGGTAATTTTGTTATTATTGATTATTAGGGAGCTTTGTAGAAAATATAACGAGGGGATAAGGTTTGGCTGGGATTCTATATTTATAACTTTCTCTGCCACGTTTACTAACCTGATAACAACCTAATCTATCAACTGTTTTGATTCTGGTTTGCAGACTTTGGAGGGTGTGGAGTAGAACTATTGGGCTAGTTGGATTTTTTTACTTGATTCTATTTCCTTTCAATTGCAATTCAAGGAGCTTTGTGCACGTTTCTTCAAAAAATACTTCAGTTTGAGTAATTTTTGAGAAAAATGGTTCACTCAGTTGACATCCACGATAAAAAAATGTTACTTACACAAATACCTATGAAAACTTGGCACAATTCACCTTAAAGAAGCTGTTGAATCAGTTTTGTCGATTTCGGGAGTAAATTTTTGAATTTTCTCATCATATAGTTGGATCTCATATAGAATGTTCACTGATGCCTAAACATTTGATGTAATCAACGAATTTTATTCAGAGGGGCATCAAATTCTGCAAGGTGGTGGTTTTCTATGAAGATATTTTCAAATTATTTGTTAATAAATTATAACCCAACCAAATTTTAATTTTTTCAATATCTCCACCAAGTTAGAAGTTTACTCCTTGAATATGATTAGAGTATCATCTGCAAAGTAGTGAATTCCACCCTAACTTTCAATATTCAAAAAGTCGTTAATGAATGTATAGAATATTAGTGGACCTAATACCGTGCCCTGTGTCACTATGTCAGACAACTAACTTTCTTTCAATTTATTTCTATTGTACATTATCAAATGCTTTAGCAGGGTCAAGAAATATGCAAATGGTTTCTGTATCAATCTGAAGCCTTTTAAAAGCAACATTCTTCCGCCTCGTAAGACTATCAATGAATGTTTTAACCCTCATACTTTTTTTTCGCTAGGACGGAGGTGCTCCAGTTCTCACTGATGATGTATCGTTACAAGTATTCATGGATCACCTGAAAAAACTGGCAGTGTCCTCTACGGCTTAGTTGACCACGACGGTTCGAACACTGCAAAGACATAACACAAACCTAATGGAGGGGATCGATCAGAAACGTCTCCTGTATAAACAAACGGTTGGGATGTTTTAACAGAGAGTCAGTAAATTATCATTTGTGGAACACAAAATTTTCAAAAAAACATTTCAACACTTTCCGCTTTTAACTGGCAAACCCTTCAAAAGTTATTTTGTTCCATTAAGTTGTCTCCGATTAAGCAGTATGTCGATTCTGTTGAAATATCTCTGACTGAAATGGAGATGTTTTACTGTAAGGTATCAAATCAAAACTATTTTGTGTTTTTTTTTCAAATGTATTTATTTTTAATTCACAAATACATGATATTACTCAACTGTGGTTTTTCTACATTCTCTTTCAATTTGTGATCACTTAGATGGGTTGGCAGAAGAAAGCCAGTGCCATCTTTTCAACTGTTATGAACCATTTGAACCAAGTAAATCCTCTAATAAAACGAAATTTTTAGATTTGTCTATCTCGAAATTATTTCCAATTCGATGACAGTTTTATTCAAGCAACAAACGACTAAAAATGGGAAACCTGTCGAGTTCTATGTTGGCAGAAATTTTCATGGATAATCTAGAGAATGAAATCCACAATAATTTTCTTGTACTGGTACTAATACGCAGATGACATCTTAGTCTGTTTTACTGGTACAGCTAGGCTAGTGTGTCGGGTATGTCAGTTCCATTCACCAATCAATAAAATGGAGCTGAATAATTAAATACATTATCTTGACATCCCTATCTGCATAAAATAGCACCATTCCATAGACTATTGAAAATTTCACTGTTGGGAAGTAATTTTCAGAGAGAACAGAGTTTCTTTGAACAAATTGCTGTCAATAACGGTTACAAGGTAGATATTATCGATGCCATTTCTCCTAAAAACTAAGAAAGCAAGCCATGGATAAGGAGTAGGTATATAAGTTGACTTGTGCTTCTTGCCCAAAACTTTATATTGGCCAAACGGGGAAAACATTTTCTCAAAGAACTCAAGAGCATAAAAGTAGTTACTTGAATGGAAAGACCAATTCCACATTTGCAAACCATCTTCTAGTAGAAGTACACGAGTTCAATTATGACTATGACGTGCTTCATTTAGAAGAGACAAGTTTGGAACTCAAATCTTTCAGAATACTCAGAAATAAATAGATTCAAGAGCTAGTCTTCTATAACAAAAAAGTGCAATTTACAGCTAGAGAATGAAACAAAGATAATAGCCCAAGTATATCTTTATTTTTATAATTCAAATTTACTGATATCAGAGTTTNTATAGGCGCTGTTGCCAATATGTGAATTAGAAACAAATCCCTTTAAAAATTAAAACCCAACATTTGAAACATCAATTTGAATACTTTTCGAAGTGAATTTGAAAAACTCATGAATTAAATTCAACTTTATTTTGCTCAAACTTGCATTTGCTGTAATAACCCAAATTGAGGAACATTCCCCATTCAAACAGTGTTTGAACAAAATGCAATAATGACAATTTCCAAAATGATTTCGTGAAGATGCATCTGTAAATCTGTACATCTAATTGTCAATTATTAAAATTATCACTTTTTCCTAATATACATTTTATATATATACAACATATATACTAACTGGTAAATCGCAAATGCATACCCATGTTCAACGAAAATTGTAGAACCGTGATTCGTATGAGAAATATATTTTGGAATAGCAATAGCGAAGGCACTTTCCTGTCTGACTTATTTTAATAATCCTCTTCATCATAGTCGTAACCATAGCCAAAATTTTGGCCGTCATCTTCCTCGAAGTTTTGCCTGTGCTGCCTTAGCAAATCAAGGACATTGGCGGGCTCCTCTGTAGGTTGATCTTCGTCTTCGAAATATTCGTCCAATTCTTCTTCAGATGCTGAAGTAGAAAAAAATGTTGGAGATTTACAAGAATTTTCGGTATTGAATCTAAATATTGAATTAAATGATATTAAAAAACGGTTCGACCCCAAATCCGATTACAAATGTAGTCAATGAGATCTTGAAAAAATAACTTCAGTTGTCATGTAAAATGATAGGCATAAGACAATTCCTCAAATGATTTGTGTAGATGAAAATCCCTCAATAATTTTTTGACAATCCAATAACTTGTTCACATGAAAATCCCTCAATAAATTCAGATGAAAACCCCACACATTATATACACGTGAAAATCATTAAACATAATCACATGAAAACCCTGTGAATATTAGTTATGCGGAAGAAAATCCCATTTCAGATCCAGATTAAAGATCATTATTACAAAATTATTGAATAAAGTTATTCAAACACTCACTAGCATTGGCCTGTTCATCCTTCTTGAGTATCTCGCTTTCATGTTCTTTCTTCAACATCTTATTTCCAACCTCGTTCTTCACTTCCATTTTGGGGGAATCCTGGAAGAAAGGTAGGCCGACATCTTTCAACTTGTTCTTGTTACCTCTGCTGGTAGTTTTTTCCAAACTAGTGGGCAGCAAAGAGAGCCTACGACTGGAAACACGACAAAATAAAAATAATTGAAAGAAACATACATATTGAAGAGAACCATTGAAAGAACAAAAATTATTATCTGAAAAAAAAAAACTCGTTTTTCTTCTCACTGCGGTTGTGTTTACATTCCTGCGGTTGGCACATAATTATTAAGATAATAATTTTATTGCACCACTGAGAGAAATATCTAATTCAAATGATTTTAACAAAAGGTTTGTTTGCTGAAATTCAATTGTGGAGAGAATGGTAAAATTTCAAGCCTGAATAGAAGGCTTTCTTGTCAAATGAAGATTAGTGATGGTGGCATAAATTGAAGTTGGTGAGGTATCTTCTGTGACTTTGAAGTTACCTGTGGAATTCCCCAGGGTTCAGTGCCGGGCCCTATCCTGTTCTTGATGTACGTGAATGATCTATCAACCATTAAATTCACTTTGTTTGCAGATGATAATACAATAGACTTACCGTTTTGTAGATTCAGATGTAACGGCTGCCGTTTGGTCTTCGACTGTTACCGTTTCATCATTAGCAGCAACAGGAGCAACCTTCAAACTTTTTAGAACGTCGTAGTTGATCTTCGACGAGATCTTTTTCTCTTGAATGATCTTCTCGATCGCCTCACCGGCGGAACTCGCTGGACAGCCCGTTTTCTTCTTCGTCGTACGTTTCCGTTTCTTCTCCGGTTTGCCTTCCTCTCGTTCTTTCTCCAGCTTTTCCGCTTTCACTGGAAAAAAAAAACACACATACACACCTGCCACAAATCGGTACAATCGAAACGAGAGAAAAAAGTTTGACTTTCTACAATCTCTAGAAAAAAAATTGTCTGATATTTATTATTTCACTTTTTCACAATTGCACCAAGTTTTTTCTCCTTCTTTTGATTGTGCTGAAATATGAGTGACCCTTAGTTTACAATAAATCTTTTCAAACTGTTTCAAAACTTATTTTTCGGATATTTTGTCCGTGGTCTGCAGGTTTTTGTGCCTAACGTTTCGTTTACATCTGCGGTAGACATTGTTGTATCATGTAAAAATGATTTGATACTTACTTCGAATCTGACGTAGAACAATTTCAAAAGATAACTTTGGCATATTTGAATCATATTTTAATGTTGAAAAAACGCTAATGATAACGATGATTAGATAAGAAATAACGACAGTAAAACTGAGAAATGGGTTCAATACTGAAAAGAGCTTGTAAGCATGGAAAAAAATCAGAACATGCATCAACTCATTTACAAGAACAAGTTTACGTAAACACTCCAGTTACTTAAAAACTTCAGGACGTCAGGAACACCAAATTGAACAAACTCTTGCTAAATGATTATGACCCTTTGAATAACAATCATTACGATAGAAAATCTTGAAGACAAATATGAGATGTACAGAAAAAAATCTGAAAAAGATTTCACATCTCAAAATTTCGACTTTAAACAAAAAAATCAGTTTAATGTAAAAACTTCGAATTCAAAGCCAAAATTATGACTTTAATCACCAAATTTTAAGTTCAAAGTCGAAATTTCGATTTTAAAGTTGAAATTTCGAGAATAAATTCTAAATGTTCCAGAATAAATTTGAAAATAAACTTGAAATTTCGAGTTTGCAGTCGAAAATTCGATTTTAAAGTCGAAACTACCAATTAGAACCAAAATTTCAAAAAATAATGTCAAAATTTCGAGAATAAATTCGAAATGTTCCAAAATACATTTGAAAATAATCATGAAATTTCGATTTTAAAGTCGAAATTTCGATTTTAGAGTAGAAAAAAAAATTTCAAAAATTCGAGAATATAGTCGAAATTTTGGGAATATAATCGAAATTTCGAGAACAAATTCGAAATATTCGAGTATAGATTTGAGATTAATATTGAAATTTCGAGTTTGAAGTTGAAATTTCAATTTTAAGTTAAAATGTAAAGAAAAAGGTCGAAATTTCGAGAATAAAGTCGAAATTTTGGAAATAAAATCGAAATTTCGAGAACAACTTAGGAATTTTCGAGAACAGATTTGAGATCAATGTTGAAATATCGAGTATGAAGTCGAAACAATTTTAAAGATGAAGTGTTGAGCAAAAGGTCGAAATTCCGAGAATAAAGTCGAAATTTTGGAAATAAAATGGAAATTTTGAAAATAAAATCGAAATTTTGAGAACAAATTCGAAATTTTCGAGAACAGATTTGGTATTAATGTTGAAATATCGATTTGAAGTCACAATTTCAATTTGAAAGTTGGAATTTCGAGAATACAGTCAAAATTTTGAGAATAATGTCGAAATTTCGAAAAAAAAATTCGAAATTTTCGAGAATAGATTTGAGATTAATGTTGAAATATTGAGTTTGAAGTCGAAATTTCAATTTTAAAGTTGAAATGTCGAGAAAAAGGTTGAAATTTCGAGAATAAAGTCAAAATTTTGGGAATAAAGTCGAAATTTTGATAACAAATTTGAAATTTCGAGAACAAATTTGAAATTTCGAGAACAAATTCGTAATTTTCGAGAATAGATTTGAGATAAATGTTGAAATACTGAATTTGAAGTCGAAATTCTAATTTTAAAGTTGAAATGTCGAGAAAAAGGTCGAAATTTCGAGAATAAAGTCGAAATTTTGAGAATAACGTCGGAATTTCTAGAAAAAAAATCGAAATTTTCGAATATAGATTTGAGATTAATGTGGAAATTTTGAGTTTGAAGTTGAAATTTTTATTCTAAAGTCGAAATGTCGAGAAAAAGGTCGAAATTTCGAGAATAAAGTCGAACGTTTTAAAATAAATTCGAATAAATTGGAAATTTCGAGAATAAAGTTGAAATTTCGAGTATGAAGCCGTAATTTTCGGGAATAAAGTCAAAATTTTTGAAAATAAAGTCGAAATTCCGAGAACGGAATGGAAACATTTTTGCAATGCCATGCTACTATACCAGAGATTTCTCATATTTCTGTCAAGGTTCTGAATTCCACGGTTTGCTACTTTTTGTTTTAGATTAGAAATGGAAACGACTTTCCAAAAATTTCACGTATCTTTTTATGAAACAAAATAAAGAGATTTGATGACAAGAAAGTAGATTCCAATACAAAATTGGTTTTTTATTGTTATTTAATATGAAATTTCATTTACTTATAGTTGAAATGCAATTTTTTTATACTTTCATGTCAATTTGCTACAATTCGAAAACATTTTAGAAATTTTTTCTTAGTGGAATTTTGGAATTCTCCTGGCAAACTTAAACAAATTAAAGAAGATACCATTATTAACCTTAACCTGTCAGAGTTGGCAGTAAAAAAATTCTCAACTGAATAACTTACTCTTCTGTAGTTCCAAATAACCTCCATTTAAAGTGAACCAAGTCTTCTTTTTCCTCTCGTATTCTGCGTCCGACATGATGTAAGTATCGATTTCAGCATCATCGATATCTTCGAAGGACAAATCGATGGTCAATTCCTGAGGAGTCTGAACTGAGTTCCCCACATCTTCGAGAGAATTGACAAGCCCCATGCTGTTTATATCAGGACCTGAAACGACATTTGCTACTGTAGCTATATAATATTCAGAAAATTTTTAGTTGAGAGTTTCCTCATCGATTGAGTTAAATTCAGTTCTTTTGTTTTATCGGTTGGTAAGGGCCCGAAAAGTGAACTTTGTGGAACTTCCGATTCACCATTGAATTTTCATATTTCTAACAGACGAGTAGCATATAAAAAGTTCTTGTTGGTATAAAAATTAATTGAAAACGTCCTCAAGAAGTTATACCTGATACAATTATTATATTCACTAACTATTATGGTGTCTACTGTTAATTTTACTTACTGCGTTGCCAATTATATGTAAGTACAGCAAGCGCCAAACGTGATGGCGATTGATTGCGCATGTATAGACACTTCCAACTAAATTACTATTGGATTACGATAAACACCTTGCTGGCCAGTGACGTACCTATAATTAGTTTTGATCAGGTTAGCAAATGAAACATATGATTTCTTTGTATTTTCTTTTCATATTTCATTTAGTATTATAGGTAGTAGTACAGTTCATTAAAATGTTATTTAATGATACACTCTTGATGACTAGAAAACGGTTTGTGGGCATGAGAGCGGGCTTGCCATCACGTTTGGCGCTTGCTGTAGATGTCTTTCTCAAATGAGTATATTTAATGCTTCGATGTTTTGCCGCAAAACTTTACTATACATTTTTTTACAAAGAATACCGATGTCGTTTGAAGCATTTTTCAATTCTCATAGAACTTTTACGAGTCAATGATATTGTCGAATGACTACATTCTAAATGCAAAGCGGCTTCAAAGTTACCAGAAGGCTGAACAAATTTCACTTACCCAGCTCTTTTACAACTTCATCGGGATCGTCAATAACTTCCGACTGCAGCAATTCATTCACAGTTCCTAGAGTTGATTCTTTTATAAATTTATCTGTATCATCGAGTTCTTCACTGAACGGCGACTCTGAAAAATTCTCTATTGTAAAATGTATTTGGAAACAAAATTTGTTCGTCACAGCGACATCAACTGAAATGTGAATCACCCTAAAAAACTGATTGGCCGGTGATTACGACTCACCCTGCCACTTGTCATTGCCGAAAAAAGAAGAAGAGATTACAAACATAACCTAACTTGAAATTCCAATTTTTTATCTTGAATCAATTTTCAGAAAGTAAGATACTGCTTACATTCGACACAGTTATTCTATGCAAATCATTAGCTGACCAACGACAAAAACTAGTTCATCGTTATAAGCAATTTCACAATGTCAGGTACAAATCACCCTGCCGAGGCCCCGGAGCACTGTCCGGGAACAGAAAGCGAAAATGCAGGCAAAGCCTCGGCCTGCGCAGGGTGTCCCAATCAGAGCATATGCGCGGAGGGACCCAAAGCCCCTGATCCTGGGATCAAGAAAGTGAAAGACCGACTTTTGACTGTGAAGAATAAAATTTTGGTACTGTCCGGAAAGGGGGGCGTAGGGAAAAGCACGGTAACGGCTCTGCTGAGCAGAAAGCTGGCTCACGACGACGAAGAGAGAAATGTGGCTGTACTGGATATTGACGTATGCGGACCTTCTCAGCCACGACTTTTGGGAGTGATTGGGGAGCAGGTGCATGAATCAGGTTAGCGAATCGAACTAAAAAAAAAAATATTTATTGTGTTTGATGATGCACCAATACCAAGGATAGAAAAGAAAAACACAATTGCAAAATGATTATTGCATTTCACACAAAATGAGTACTTATGATTCATAGTTATCCACATAAAAACAGAACTGAATGTAGGTGTACTCCTCAATTCAGGCAATCACTTAGTAATAGCGATAAATTAAACATCACTGAATGCCTTGAAAATGCGTAGTCAAACTTTTTGATTGGTTTACTAGCAACTAGGTATGAATAGCTATAAAACTCAAACAATGCACTTCAGCGTATTGAATGATCCACCTTCCAGAAACAAAAGTTCTGCTGTGAAGTTTCTGGGTATGTATGTAGTTAAAAATAGGCTCTAGTAGAAATATCACAGTGACTTCTTAGCTAAGAAAATAACCTCTTTTATATTCCTGTTGAGAAGGTTATGAAACATGGTGTCAAAGACTGAACCTAACAGGCTATTTCTCTTTCATTCAATCCAGAATTGGATATGCCTTATTGATATGGTATCTTGCAGCATCAGCATTCAGAATATTTGGTACACAACGTTAAGCAAAAAGAATTATGGATGTCCTTGGATATAGAGCTGAGTGCAGAGAAGTTTTCGTGAACGTCAATATACTGACTCTACCTTCTTCATACATATACCAATACCCAATATGTGTCTATAAACATAGATCTTTCTTTGTCATGCACTGTAATCTGCCTGGCTATGATATTAGACATACAGATCATATTTACATTGGTTTCCATCGTTTCAGTAAAATAAAAGCAGGTGTGAATGAAATGATTTGCCAAACTCCGTTTGAGATTTCAACCTGAATAAGTTCATATTGCAATTAATAAAGTGCTTGATAAGGAAATGTTTTCAATCTTATAATGAATACTTTAATAATAATTTTAGTTACATTAAATTATGAATTTGTTTGTAAAGTTCATTTTAGCTTTTTTATTTTAGTAATTAGGTCTTATTAGTTGTGTAAACAAATTTGTATGACACCAACAAATCTATCTAATGAAACATGCTGTTAATTTTAGAGCATTGGAATACCCGAGGAAACATTCGTACCCATCTGATGTCACATTCTTTCCAAAAAACAACGAAAACAAGCCATTTACCAAGTTTATCCCACTTCAAGAAACAATAATGAGTGTCACAGGTCACTGATATATTTGGTGAACCCATCAATGACGTTGCTTGTTTTTTGCAAAAGAAAGACTCGACTTAGTTTAAAGAACAGATAATAGTTTAAACAAATTCTTGAAAAATAATAAAGATAAAACGTCAGTGTGGGATAGATCAGGAGTATATAAGGTGACTTGTGGTTTTTGCCAAAGCTTTATATTGGCCAAACAGGGAGATTTTTTTCCCAAAGAATAAAAGAACATCTTAGTTGTTTCTTGAATGGAAAGACCAATTCTATATTTGAAAATCATCTTTTGGTAAAAGGGCAATGGTTCAACCACGACCAGTATGTATTCCATTTGGAAGAGGAAAGTTTGAAATTGAATCTTATGGAATGCTTAGAAATAATTGAATCTATTTTCCAATGTGGAAATTGATAATACGAGGGTTGCCTTTTATATTTCGGGATTAGAGATTGATCATCGAAAATCACTTTATTGTTTTTCAAAATATTGCCCATGGAGATCTATACCCTTTTGCATGCGTTTGAACCAATTGTCGAAGCACTTTTGCCACTCTGATTGAGGTGTCAAAAAACGTTGACATCTCAGTTTGTTTTTCACGTGCGGGAATGAAAAAAAGTCATTAGGTGCCAAGTCAGGACTATACGGCGGATGACTCATCAAGTCGATGGTTTGGGTGCTCAAAAATGCAGTTGTTTGAGCCGATGTGTGAGAGCTTGCATTGCAAATGGTTGTGTACCACTCAGGATTGACTGTTCTGCGTTGTTCTAGTGGTACGGTTGCGACATGTCCAGTTTTTCCGAAAAAACAGGCGACCATTTGCTTGAAAGTGCTTCATGCGCCAAATTTTGTTGGATATGGCTCATCTTGAAACACCCATACAGTTGACTGCTGTTTACTTTCGGACTCATACGCGTACATCCACGAGTCATGACCTGTCACGACGTCATAGACGTGTTTCGAAGCACTGCGATCGTATTTTTTAAAAGCATTTTCTTCGACCAATCGACACGAGCCTTCTTTGAGCGATTGACAAATTATGTGGGATCCAACGCGAACACATTTTGTTGACAGTCAAATGTTTATGCAATATTGAATGTATGTTGCTAATGCCTAAGGTTGTCTCAATATCACGATAGGTCACACGACGAACTTGCAATATCAGTTGGGGTTAATTTTCGTTTTGTGGACACCCGGCGATTTTGAAAAAATTTTTGACTGTACATACGTATTTTGATGCGTAGATTACGAATCCGAAAGAAAAAAGCGGCGCTCTCCCTTATTTAAAAAGTTACGGCCCTTCAAAGTTCAGAAAAGGGCAACTTTTCAGCCTTCTTTTTCACCAAATAAACTATTCAAAAGCATTTATTCACAAAGTCATCTTTACACCTTATTCCTTCTTCTTTAACAATTTTCACTTCAATAATCAACATAATCCAGCTACTCTTTTCTCAGGTTGCGGCTGGTCGACCATCTTCGTCGAAGACAACCTCTCGGTGATGTCGCTAGGCTTCCTCCTCGGCTCCGCCGACGACGCTGTCATCTGGCGCGGTCCTCGCAAGAACGGCATGATCTGCAGGTTTCTCTCCGACGTCGACTGGGGCCGCCTCGACTTTCTCTTAATCGACACGCCGCCCGGTACCTCGGACGAACACCTCTCCGTCGTGACGTACCTTTCCGAGGCGGGAGTCACGGGCGCCGTCGTCGTGACCACCCCCCAGGAGGTGGCTCTGCTCGACGTGCGCAAGGAGATCGATTTCTGCCGGAAGGTTGGCGTGCCGGTACTCGGCGTCGTGGAGAATATGGCAGAGTTCGTGTGCCCCTCGTGCGAGAAGTCTTCGGAGATATTCCCTGCGAGAACAGGAGGAGCTAGTAAGATGTGCGAGGAGTTGGGGGTGCCGTTCTTCGGGAGTCTGCCTCTCGACCCGAGGGTGACGAGGTGCTGCGACGAGGGAAGGAATTGCGTCGTGGAGTTGGCCGACTCCCCCGCAGTGCTTGGCGTGGGGAGGATCGCGGATAAGTTGGTGAAGGCCTGCCAGAAATGAACTTTTCTTTGCAATAACACTTTTTGTTATATGTACTGTATGTTATAGATGTTTCAATAAAGATATTTTGGTCATCAAGTTTATTTATTTATAGTCACTTGCTTCCCTTAAAAATAAGTGATTCTATCAGAGCATTTCAATATCTCTTTGTTTTGCCAATGATAAGACACTACGGCGATTCATTTGAAATAAACCTTTTCGCATACGATTTTTTTTAGTTCGGCACATTTTCAAGTTTCATTTGAATATATTGTGAATGAAAATGTAACGAGCTAGGATCCTTCGCAATTGAAGAGAGCGGATGTATCGCGACCATACTCATCGGGGGAGCGGTGAGTCCATTTTGTACACGTTTTTTCGTTTATTATGATGTGCGCATCGTATACTTATATATGAATGTAGTCCGTCTAGATAAGAATAATATCGTCCACGAAATTTGAAAAAGTTTATGGCATTTAAGATATCACTTCGTGCGAGACCTCCCGAATTCCGGTGTTCATTCTCATTATCGTCATCTGAAACCCGCAAAAGTTCTGACTGAAACTTCTGATTCTAACAGTTTCAGTAGTTGTTCAATTGCTAGATATTTTCAAGTGCTCTTTTGACTATATCAAACCCAGAATGAAAATTTACGAATAAACAGAAAACAACTTGGTAACTGTTGGAGTTCAAGAGCTGCAGCATCGTTTGTGATTTTATTACATGCTGTATATTTTATGCCAATTTGAGTTAGTTAGTTACAAGTTTGTTTACACATATGATAAGACAATTGTTTTTGAGATAGTAAAAATAAAACGGTAAAAGTCCAAAAAATATCTGAGTTTTTCTATATAATTCTCCACACTCAACAGTAACTTTACCATTCATAAATTGAATAACTATTCATTGAACGATTATGACTACTGATTCTAATGGTAATGGCCAAAGTTTTCCCTGAGTTTGAGGTTCAAATTATAAAATATAGAGGTAGCTCGACTTCCTCTCCGATTGCGACAGAGGACGGTTGTACCGATAACGAGCACTCCAAAGATGACACGTGGATGTCGTGGTCGGAGTGGAGTCCAAAAGGTGTAAGCTGAAAATAAAGCGAATGAAAACACTTGAGGTGGCAGCATTGCCTCGAGTAAGACTGCTGCGCCTTCGGACGGAGCTTTTGTTCACTACGGACAGAAGACTGGGCAAATGTGCTCGAATGAGAATCAAAGGCCATAGAGATTAGAGAGAGAGAGAGAGAGAGAGAGTAGAGGTAGCTCACTCCTTGGTCCTACCGAATATTCTTCGACTTTTTTTAATGTAATGCTCAATGTTGTAGTTTTTTTAATCTCAACTTCCACAGGTTCGAGAGTCAACTTACCGTTCCTCGGTTCCAGTCTTCTTTTATGCGTGTTCTTCTCCAACTGATTCTCGATCTGTTTCTGCAGGTCAGTGAAGGTCTCATCTTCTTCTTCCATCAACTGGAACAAAACACGATAAGAATAAAGTACAGTACGAAACATTATATGGCAAATCTCACTTTCTGAAGACGTTCCTTGTCTTTTTTCCTGGCGGCTTTGAAAGACGGAGGGTCTTGCTCCTCTTCCAAGTCTACGCTCATGAATTCGTCCAGCGTCAAGGCACTGCTTGGCGTGTCGCCAAATTCTATCAGTCTAGAAAAAGAGCGGTGTTAGGTTTTCAGGTTTGCGTTAGTAGGGGATGAAGAAGTACATGAGTTTTTACCTTTTTCTCAAAGTCGTTTCGTGCACTTTTACGATTTTCACAATGTCTCCGGGCGATCTACCAAAATCGTGCAGGCGGGCTGCGATTAAAAGAGCTAAAAACAAAAAGCAGGTTCTGAAACATTTTAATATAAGCCCCAGAGTAAAAAATGGTTGTTTTTCACGATACAACACCGCGATTTCAGGTTGTGTGTTCTTGCACCCAATCATCCCACAGACTACCACGTTTGTCCTATAACTTTCTTACATTACCACCAATATCAACCCAAATCGACACTAACCTGCCCCGCAAAGTCCTGATGGCCTTCTACCGGAATGTATGGAGTCCCTTTTCATCCTCTGGACTAACCTCAAAGCAGTGTTGGCGACCTGTTGGGTTTTATCGCCGAAGTGAAGTTTGGAGGCGAATCGCATTATGTACAGACAAGGATCTGAAAAAAGAATCAGGTTTCAAAAGAGTTGACTCACAAATCAGATAAGAGAAAGGAATCATGAAGGTTGGGTATTGCTTACAAACAACTTTTTTTCCGACCTTCATCAAAGACAATTTTACTACACGCCCTTCTGAATCAAATCAGCTGTCGCTCATTTCTCTGTTGAACACCAGTTTCAAGTAAACTTAGGTATAAAGAAGAGATGAGATGTCTTGTCTATGTGGGTTTCAGGAAATATAGTGTCATGTCACTACAAGCTATACAAGAATGCCCATTGGAGAAGAGAATCACAAAGAGTCAAAAACTGAATGTCTGAGATGCTAGAAAATTAATTAGCTAGATGTTTCACGAAATGGGGAATGTTCCTCCTGACGAAAATCAAGTAGTTTTCATGAAAGAGCTCTGAAACAACGCATTTTAAACTGATCATTTCAACCTTTTTCTTTAAAAAATTATTTGAATACTTGAAAATGAGGAATGAAATGATGCATTCAACATTTAAAGGGATTCGTTTTTATTTCACCATTTGGCAACATCGATTATAGCTAATAAAGGACAATGAATCTGTTACCTGTATGAGACAAACAAATATGACATATTTCAGAGGCGTTCTGTTCTGTTTACTTATGTTCCGAGTACCGAGACATTCTGTGACATATGACATTTTGTGCACCTAACCTATCTTCCTCTATATAGATAANAGCCGCGGACAACATTTGCATGAAATCATCTTCAAACATCAAATTATATTGATCGTTCTATGGATTCCAATAAAGATATCATCAATTTTTTCCAATTTTTTGTGTAGGAATTTCAAACGCCTTGCATAATTTTTAGAAAACGTTAAGCCTATAAGTTACTTAACGTTATTTAGGAATGTTATTATCTATGACATCATTATGAATATGCAGAATGTTTATTTCGAATAAAAATATTCGAGACCCAGTTTTGTTCAATTCGTGCCATTTCGAAAACAGTCCATTTTACACATTTGAAATAATACCAGATATCGAAAACTTTCTTTAGCCTCACATGAATACTAAAGCTGCCAGATGCGGAAATAGATACGGCCATATGTTTATATATTATTAAAGTTATCGAGAACTGATTGAGTCATCATATCTCGCACACCTGAGTCTAAAGAAGCGAAATACGATTCGAATGAAGATATTTTATACGCAATATTCCTCGAACATCAGTTAAATCACTGTTCTCGAGTGAAAACTATGCAAATAATCGATGCGTCTTCATTACGACATGCAAATCAAATTGCATCGCCATTGCGAGGTCATCAAAACATAATAGAAAACAAATTGCGGCTCATAGTCCAGTCATCCACGGTTCGAAAACGGCTTTATTGGGAAAAA
>NW_019290700.1:3948-14927 GCF_000500325.1 Leptinotarsa decemlineata
GAAACTATAATTTTCGTATTTCTTCAATTTATCAATCAAAATCAGCCGAAACCCAAACAAAATTGGTATGACTGAATAGGTATTTTCAATACCTTTCAAACGAGCTGTCACTTGCCATAGGGTCCCATTTAAAATTTTTGGTCACAGTGGCCTTGTGACGTCATTTATGACTATTGCGTCACCTGTTATGACCAGTTAAGAAGCCTACATCCGTTTATTTCCACACTCCAAATTTCATTATTATAAGTATACCCGTTCAAAAGATACGAGGGGGGGAGGGGACTTTTGACTAGCACTGTATAGCTTGTTAAAAAAAAGGAGCCAAAGACGAAAGGGGAAATTCATTTTTATCAAAACCGTGATTAGTGGTTCAGGCCAACGAATAAACAACGCTTTCAAAATACTTAATACTGATTACTCACTTCATATCACTTGAAAGCGCATCAACACCAGGACAAACAACTGAATATACTGCGGTTTCGAATCCCACGTCGACACCGACTTGAAATATTCGAATAAGGACAAAACAAAAGTAATGAATTCGACGGATTCGATCGCAAACAAAATACAATTTTTATTGAAAAGTCGAAGCCGCAGTGCGGAAAATCTAGGTTACAGCGACTAAATGGAGATGGATCAGATCGTTGCACTTTGCGTGTTGTCAACTACAAATGGTTTGCTCTGAAATGAATTGTAAACGTTGAGAATAGTGAGAGGTCGGAAACAGAAGAGGGTTTAACAGGTTTGCTAGCTCAAGTCACGTTTTTGTTTGGTTGGAAATTCAGCGATTTCAGTTAGGTAACTGCTTTTTTAAAAACATCACCGCAAACAAGGTGACACCGAAAATATTCAGGAGAAGTTATGTATTTTGTAGATTCAGATACTGTCCCGTGTGACTTAGTTTTCGGTATACAGATGTTTCCCACTTATGCTGTTGATGTAGGCACTTCAGGAAGGTATCCATTAGTTAGGGAAGCCACAGATTATGCTGTAGACGACCCCTCCCGATATAGAAGGCCCCGATACTCTGTCGAATGAGGCCCTCATGTCCCCCGTTAAAGGATGAATAACTTTTTCATCCATCCCACCCCAGCCAGGTAGGGGTATCCCGTGAAGGGCGGCACTGATGTCTAAGGACTTCATGCCGTCATCTATCAGTTGTGTACCCATTGGTCCCTCTCAAGGCCAATAATCAACCAAAAGGGTAGGGGAGCTGGTCTCCAAACCTGGATAAAATCAGGATGACTCGTCACTTCAGGAAGGTATCTAGTTTTGTATTTCCATGGTTCCATATTATGAAGGTGTCGTCAACGTATCTCAAACAGACTGGGGGCTTCTTGTGGGCTTCTTCAATGGTGAGAGTTTCACAATAGAAAAGGAAGTCCACAACGAATTGCCTTTCTCAGACGTATTGGTGAAGAGGACTGACACTAAGTGGGAAACATCTGTATATCGAAAACCCACTCACACAGGACAGTATCTGAAGAAAAAATCCAACCACCATCAATCGACTAAGAGAGAAATCATCAAGACTCTACAAGACGGTGCCTTCGGGCTCTGTAATACAAAGGAAGGTCTCGAAAGGGAACTAGGCATCATCAAAAACGACCTTCAACGGAATGGTTACTCCAGAGTGATGGTAGAACAGGCTTTAGCTAGCGAGATATTTATTTATTCACTAAATAAATCTATCCATCATAATTATCATCATGTCCATGCGTGAATTGAATATGATGAAACAGAATATGTATATTTCACTCTATTTTGTGAAACGTAATAAATATATCGACAAATACTCGCTACTAAAATCCATGTAGTCTGAAAGTCTCCTTGAAGAATCAACAGTTGACAGTACCGGGCCGAAAGTCGATTATTGAACATCAACAAGTATGATGTTTACAATGTATTTCGATTCAGAAGGCAGAGTGCCAAAAAGCGGGCGTAGGCACAAAAATAGATTTGATGACCGTAAGTATTCTATATTCGATCAATAACAAGAAAATCAAATGAATAACATCCTTTAGGAAATAAGAATCAAACGCGATATTTTCAGCATACAACGTTTTAGATTCCACCCTATGATCTATCGGGTATTCCCCATTTGGGAAAGCAGAATGGGATTTTGAGAGATTGGGAGCAGATTTATTTTTACGGGACTTGAAGACGCCAGCTGGAGAATCTGGAAAAATCTCCTTTTCTATGAGAGGTATTTTGATTCAGCTGTCAGAAACCAAGGATGTGGATCTTGTGAAACGCACTGACGCCAATGAAAAAGGTGATCATTCATTACAGATTGACAATGCAAAACGTAGACAATAACTCTACCTTCGTGAATTTGAAACGTGGAGAAGTTATACTTGCAATTGGGTACAAGTCCCCCATCGAAGGGACTTATACCTTTATCATATCTTAGCAAACCTCCGGAAAACATGGGAAGCCTATAAAGCAGACCTGGAACTTTGCCCGAACCAGATGGATTTTGAAATGAAGCATTTCACAGACATTGGGAGCAGTCCGATTAGTGTAAGTTAGAATATCTACGAATGACAACTATTCGGGTGCTCCATGCCAAAACACCGACACATAAACAAAAAATGAGTTGTTTCATATGTACATATGCTTTCGATCACATCTTCAGAGACAGTATATTTATAATTCACTTGTTCCGAAGATATAGCACGATCCTCTGATACTTTTTTCTTGTACTTTCGACATGGAGCAACCTCATTGGGTCCCGAAGTCAGCCAGTAAACATACCAGAAAACCCTTGAAAGTGGAAGAAACACAGATGTATGATATCGATACAAAAGGTCGTTAGCTGAATATACCAATGTCCGCAGGAAATTCAAGTGAGAATTATGGAGAAGGAAATGCGAGGAGGTTTAACAAACCCCAGTATGTACTAGACCTTACAAGGTACTCCCGGAGGATCCTCAGATGTCGATAATAAACTAAAGTGAAATACCAGATGCAAGCAATGATGTCGACTACCACTTCAGTTCCAAAGTAATCAACAATTATACCACAGTGTATAAAAATGAAACATTTGATTTCTCCCATGTGAGAACGACACATCATGGAACGATTAAGTAGCCAGTTCTATCGGAATAGACTGTATCTTCATGAAATTCGTTAAAAATTGCTCAATATATCGCCAAACCGTCTGCAAACATCATAAATTGTTATATACCATCTATATACCATCTCCGATTTTCTTGGATAAGTTTGTTTATTCAATCAATTTATTCAAGAAACACCTCATTGTGACATTTTTACTAAACAGTTTTACAAAAACGCAACCATACTCGTGTATACCTATAGTCCGTTCATAATTTGTTGATAGCTCACTGCAAGTTTGACCCTCATTAGAGAAATGCCTCCAAATGCTACGCCTTATATTAGGAAAATGAATCATATTATATATTACACATCGAGACGGTATCCAATTGGGTTAACGTGGGTGGTTTGCTCCACCCACTCAATTGACCGCTGTGTGAAACGGTGGTCCAAACCGCGAAGCCGAACGATCGATTCTCACTTTCTATCGTCCAATCCGTGCTGAGAATCACACGTTGAAAGGTAAGATCTCGTTAGTTCTTAACTCGCACAAGTTTCAATTTCTGAGAGTTGTCATGCATAGGGTGGCAACAGCTGGTTAACGGAAAAACATATTTTTAACAGTTATAATAAAAGTGTAACTGATTACTGTCTTCAGGTAAATGGAAACTATAATTGCAGNTAGACGCCGAAACACCAACGAGCCGTAAATTAAATGCGATTAAAAAATGTACTAAACCAAAAATTATTTTCGTTCGTAACAACTTCACCCTTTCAAGGCAAGTTTCTAATATAAACTGAAGCTTTATATTTAATGAATACACACCTCAGGAACCTCCGCCTATGATTTTACGAGTTTTACGACCGTTTTATGACTTGGGCCCTCATTTTGTGCTATCTACAAATTATGAACGGACTATAGTGTACTAACAGTGGTTAATGAATTATTATCAGTATTATTATAGACCTGAAAGTAATTGTAAGTGCTTTACATTTCCTTGGTTTTCCTGGATTTTTTTGTCATATTTAAGGTCATACATTCATTTTAGGAAACGGTTCTTGAGTGGGTTATTTCTTCTGCAGCCATTAAAAAAATGTTTTCTCAAAATTCTCAACAAACATAAAATAATGTTTAATTCTCTTGGGTTTAACAACTGGCATGAAATTCCTGCCAAACCGTTTCATCACATACAAAGAATCTCTCAACTTAACGGTTCATCCATCATTTTAATCACAGTAAGAAAACAATATGTTTTTTCACTGAGATGGATCAGAATCTTATTAACCAGTTTTTCTTGAGCTATTCACCGATTAGTCATAACCTCAATCGATATTACGCAGACAGCCTTATACGAGTAAGAATATTTATCGTATGCGAGTATATACTCATTATTTATTTAAACGATTGGAGCAGCATTGACCCCAATGCTAGCGACAAGTTGTAAGATAAGTATCAATTAGTTTGTGTTCAATATAGCATGATAGATTATAGAATAAAGGAATGTTTACAGTACAAGTGTAGTTATGACGAGAGGATGTTAAAGCCTATAACACTGTCTGATCCGTTTGAGATTCAATAAAATAATTGACCTTACATTGTTCATCTTTTATAGGTCTACAAAAAAGACTGCAATGGCATATGTCTATCTTTTAAGGATACCTTACTATGTCCATTTTGTGTCTTAGGAGTTACCGCTAAATAAAAACCATCTAACCAAATAGTTTGACAAACCGATGCAATACACGTGATGAAGAAAGGTTGCATTTGTTATGTGTTGGTAATCATTCTGAAGGTTAAGGTCTCATTTTCGTTTTCTGTTGTCTTGAGGTAGATGTATGCTTATCTGTTACAAAAGTTATCTAACCCAGCTTCGAGCTAGTAACAAACACTATGCCTACAGTTTTTTTTTGTAATACTGTCAAATCAGCTCAGCCATTAAGTTAGTTCCCGATTTTACTCAAAAAGCGTGCTTTCTTGGATATAAGAGTTGGAATTTTCGCTCTCCAGAAGTTCTGGAACATTGTCAAGAACATTCGGGAATGTTCGACAGCATTTTACAATATTCCAGAACAAACGGGAACATTCTAGAATGTCGTGGAATGTTCCGAGGTACTCTGGAAAAATGTCGGAACGGAAAAATCTCTGAGCCATATATACAACCACAACACAAGGCATAAAAACGACTTGTAGCAGAAAAAATCGAATCGCACTTTCTACAAAAAATTACCTCTGATGATTGGAGCGTCTTACTTCAACAGGCTTCCTGATAATATAAAAAAATAGTAACATATACGGAATTTTCAAAAGTTGGTTAAAGAAAATTTTACTGAATCATTGTTTTTATATTTTCTTATTGTTTTTATAGCCTAGGGGAATTTGATAACTTCCAGTGTTAATAGTGTTTATTGTGCTTTATGATTTTTTATATTTATATCACGATGTCTTGTATACTTGTTTTTATGTGTCATTGAGTAATATTACGGTTACATCCTTACCAATGTAGTATGTCCATGTATAGTCTATCCATCTCCAATTGGAACGGCAATAAAAATAAGAGTACAGTCATAAACATTTCTTGCCTGTGGCCCCTAGTCGCCCAGATAGTTGGTAAACGTGCTATCAAATGTAGTTGAGGAATAAGCTAGCTGGACTGGCTGAATACTAATTTTTTGTCCATTTCACAATATTTCTTTATCAGTGCCGTGTGTTCGTGGGGTTACGTGAGGTAGTGAGTGGTTTTGCAAACCGATTTTTGACAACTTTTTCTAGAGATCAATTAACCTAACACCAAACTGATATTTTTGCACTCGGCACGCGTTTCGTTAACAAGGTTAGCATCTTCAGGAGAAGCAAATTGATACTGAATATAAAGACAAGGGTTAGCTGTTTATATACCTAAAGTTTTTCGGTTCGATGTGGACTTTGTTTGCTAAATGATGATTATCCTAATTGATTTTTCGGTAATTAACTAGTGGAACCACTACCTGCAAATTGATTTGTCAACAATAGATTAAGAAGTGGACAAATTAATTTGCAGGTAGTGGTTGCAATGCTTGTGGCTGGTCTTCACTCCAGATATGGCAATTTTGCTTGTTAACGTATCCATTCAACCAGAAATGAGCCTCGTCGCTGAACACAATTTTTCGAGAAAAATGTGGCCTTCCTCCAACTTTGTCAGCGCCCATTCACCAAATGTTAGACGTTGTGGGAGGTCGTGTGGCTTCAATTCTTGCACCAGCTGTATCTTATAAGGTTTTACACCCAAATCCTTTCGCGAATTTTTCCACGTAGTGGAGTAACAGAAGCCCAATAGTTGCGAAAGGCGGCGAATCGACATTTCACGGTCATCACGAACACTGGCGGATACAGCCGCAATATTTTCTTAAGTCCTAACTCTACATATGCGTGTTGGTGGTTTAATGTCCAATAATGTAAACTGGGTTCGCAATTTAGTCACAAGCTTCTGAATAGCTCCCTTAGTAGGCCGACGAAACTGCCCATAAAATGGAAGAAGTACACGATGCACTTTCTTCACCGAGCATGAATTTTGATAATAAAATTCAATAATTTGCAAGCGTTGTTCATTCGTAACTCGATTCATGGTTAAATTATAGACCAAACTGAACAAGTTTGACAATGACACAAGACACGAGTCACGCGTGATCTGTCAAAACAGTGTTGTCAAAAATATACCAGCAAAAAAATCACTCATTTCTTTTCGAATCTGAGAGTGTGGTCAAGGATGACTTCAAGATTTTTCGTTTCTTCCACCAACTCTATATTCACGCCATTGATTGATATGTTTAGGTACTCTAAAATATCAGATCGTTTGGACTTAGGTCCAAATAATAGAACATTTGAGTTTTGATAGTTGAGAAGTAAACAGTGTTCTGCTGCAGCCCCATGCATGAATCATTTACTTCTAGGGGGGGGGGACGATAATAAATTTGGGTGTCATCCGCATAGAAGTGCACCTTGCAGTGGATTCAAATTTTTTATAAAATTGGAGGAGTAAAGAGCAAACGGGATCGGCCCAAGTAAAGAGCCTTGTGGTACTCCGTGCTGAAGAGATAGGTGAGATGAAAAAGTAACTGTAAGTAAGTAAAAGTAAGACGTAACTGGTTGATTTCTTCCATAAAGATAATTGGCAAGCAAGGTGATAGCTGAAGTTGACAGACCAACGTAATGTGAAATTGATATCAATAAAGCGTGGTTTATAGTGTCAAAGTGCCAACTATATATCCTTCATTGAGCCAATTATGTACGCCTATGGAACAGGCCCTTGAAATTGCTCAAGGACACTGAAGAAGTTTAACAACAATCTGGAATCCTACCGCAACCTCCACCTACATCGACCACCTAGCGTGCCATTATCCACTCCCCAGCAAATATACATTCACGGATGAGTGTTAACTCAATAACCGCAATCATCCACAGTTTGTGCGTAGGTGGAAGGCTGAGGTCACCGTTGTGAGATAATTTCCGCTAGAGCAAAAAAGAGTGTTAGAAATTCTTTGGTAAATATAGATTGTAAATTGTGATAGCTGCCCAGATGGGAGGATCCGTTAATTACAGGCTGAGATCCCGTGGAGGAAATTAAAATTATTAAAACGAGTTGATATTAATGAAGTGGGTGGGCATAGTAACGGCTCGTCGAAACTAGATCGGATATCGTGGAGGTTTTCAGCGTTCCGTTAGGATCGCTAGATGTGAAAGGAGTTCAGTTTCTTCCTGGAAGGAGATTTTCATTTTTGGCAAATGGTTAAAACTTTCGCGGCCAAGATCGAAGATAACTCGGGAAATATCAATAATATGCAACTTCGCCAAAGTTCCCCAATATTACCCAATATATTTCTGAACCCATTGATAGAAGATCCCAAACTGACGTCATATATACGGACTTATCAGCTATCGAAATTGTACAGGTACGGCTTTTCTCTGACCCTGATCCAACTTTTTATATCATACTTCACTGACAGGCGTCAGTATGTTATATTCAATGGCTTCAAGTCTGTGGAATATGCAGCTACCTCGGGTGTTCCACAAGGAAGCAACTTAGGTCCGCTTCTCTTTAACGCCTTCATAAACGACATAGTTGAGGTCATTGAGATCAAATGTTTGATATCCGTGTTGAGCAATGGTGTTTCCGCAACACTCTTCCTTTGAACGCGAATATATGTAATGTAATGACGTACACACTAAAAATCGTCCATTTTCATGTCAATATTTTATAAACGATATTCCACTTCAACGGCCTCTCACATTCTAGGTCTAGGTGTTATCTTCAACACAAAACATTCCTTCGTACCACACATTGAAGCTACTCTGTCTGCTGCAAACAGAATGTATGGATTTATTGCACGAATCTTCAGAGATTTCTCAGATCCATCTACATTGAAAACCTTACACTATGCTTTCGTCAGATAAAAATTAGAATATGCATCCATAATCTGGAATCCATCGCATCAGTTGTATACAGAGAAAGTTGAAATCAGTGCAACGTCGTTTCCTAAAACTTCTCTCCTATAGATCAGACAATATCTATCCACCAATTTTAGTTGGGAAATGAAGGCTTGGCTATCTGGACTGGCTGAATACTGATTTTTTGTCCGTTTCACAATATTTCTTTATCAGTGCCGTGTGTTCGTGGGGTTAGGTGAGGTAGTGAGTGGTTTTGCAAACCGATTCTTGAGAACTTTTTCTAGAGATCAATTGCCCTAACACCAAACTGATATTTTTGCACTCGACGCGCGTTTCGCTAACAAGGTTAGCATCTTCAGGAGAAGCAAATTGACTAAAGACAAGGGTTAGCTGTTTATATACCTAAAGTTTTTTGGTCCGATGTGGACTTTGTCTGTTCAATGATGATTATCTTAATTGATTTTTCGGTAATTAACTAGTGGAACCATTACCTGCAAATTAATTTGTCAACAATTGATTGAAAAGCACAGTTTTTTTAAAGTTCCTTACATATAGTTTTCATTGAGTATCATTGATACAGTTAAAATCGATATAAAATATAACAATATAAAACAATAAATAATAAAATTACCGTCAAAAAATTCAGACACAATTGAGCATTCGAAGAAGTATCGTGCTTGAATTCACGGCTAGATCTCAAGACAAAGCTCATTTTTCTATTACAATCATATACTAAGTATTCAATGTGCAAGAGAGAAACGGAACACACCAGTAAAAATGATCCCGAGATCTTTAATTTCATTGATTCTCTGTAAATTGGTGTGATTAATGAAATAGTCCTTGATAGTGGGTGACTTCCTTCGTGTAAAACTCATTATTTTTGCATTTAGCTTCGTTGAGAGATAGGTCAGATACTGAAAAGTAAGTAGATAGATTATTGAGATCATCTTGAAGCATATCAGAATCTTTTTTGCTTTCGATTCTTCTAAAAAGCTTGAAACAACCTGAAACTTGAAAAAGCAAAGACATATTTCAAAAATGAATTATTTATCTTAGTTCTGTCTAGGAATGATTTCAGTGCGGTAAGAAACCAGAAAACCCAGCAGAAATCCTTCAAAAATTGATCAGCATCTGTTGAATATAACTGTATAAACTCACCACAGTGGAACAAACATGATATCAAACAATAATGATATTTTTGCCATGATTTTCATTTCATCTACTTAACTTCACAAATATACACGCGACTATTAATGAACGCATCATGTTTTTGAAGTCTCGGTATTCATTGTAATGAATATGAATCGTATGTGAACCATCTGTGATAAAACACAGAGTAGAAGAGCAATAAAAATGATTTCAAAACGATTCCCAGAGAAATCTGTTCCGTTTTACAGCAACGTTCTCATAATGAATACGCTTGTTGCTGTTTTAGTTTTATCGAATATGTACTCCAGATGCTGCAATTTATTTAAATTCGGAGTATCTGTAGCTGTAAAAGTTGTGATTATATATTCTTTGATCTTTGATTGAATCAAAAATGCTCTCTGGTGGTTTAATTTAGATCCAGAAGATCCTAAACCGGAAAAATGAAAAAGGACTATTTGGTGTCTTGGAGAAAATTTCAAGCAGAGTCAAATAGTTCTTTAATTACGTCAGAGAGAATTAAAAAACTATTGATTAACACATATAGAAATAATTAATTTGTTTGCTTATTGAAAATCAGATTGAGAAATCTAGGTATGTAGATTTTCTTGTGCTTGAAAGAGTAATTATTAATAATTCCTTCAATGGTTTATTTATTATTATTATGTTTTTGTCACAAATCAAGCATCACCTCTGTGTCTACAAATCGCTTCATACATAATACCATAAAATAAACTGGTTGAAGCAAATAAAGTTTTATGAAAGCAATAAAGAGGCGAGATTATTGACTATGGCCTGGTTTTACACAGCAGGATTTTCCTGCACTGGCTCTGATTCACAAATCGATAGGGTGAATTTACGGGGTTCCTTCAAGAGACATGAAAAAACAGATCGTAGTCCAGTCAACGAATGCCCAAAAAGAATGAAATTTTATTCGTATTTTGCCAATTTCTCAGAAACGGTTATTTACAATGGGTTTATTGAAAGAGAGAAGATGAAAATAGTTAAAAACAACCGTTGACAGAGAAATGAAACTCACTACAAAAGGACCTATAAATACTGTTAGGTCCCAATTTTGGTTTTTGGGCTTGCTGTCCCCCTTTTCAGTTGACTGTATACTATTAACTAATGCGAAGTAGGTAATTAAGTAACACCCTGTATTCTGTCACAGCTTGTTATACAGGGTGTTCCTTAAACACATGCTGATATTTAAGGAGGTAACTCTTAGACCCATTTTAAGAAAAAAACTTCCTATGGACGTATGTCCTAAACGCCTTAACTTTTGAGATACAGGGTGGCAAAGTTTTCAAAAATAATCAGTTTTTTAATAATAACTGAGATAATTTTGTAGACA
>NW_019290700.1:21887-52506 GCF_000500325.1 Leptinotarsa decemlineata
CAATTCTTCTTTTTTAGTTGTTTCAGGGATTTCAAATAATTTTATATAGTAGTTATTTGATTTTTAATCATTTAAAATTGGGGTTTTCCAGTTCTCAAATTTACGGGCCTTTCTAATCCACTTATGCTCATGAAATTCAATATTCTCCAATATCCTTTCTCAAGCAACCCGTACCTTTTCAATTATTTATTTATTCCTTGTATCTCTTATCTTAGGAATTACCCGCTATTATGATCTCTCCTACCTATGTTAATCCAAGCATTGTTTCTTTGTTTATCCCTCCAAAGACCAATCTGACCCCTTTTCTAAAATACCTACCGATGTGAAACTTTGCATTTGTGTTATTTTCATTTTATTACGATTCAAACTTTGTAAGAGTACAGTTAATTAAATCTTGTCTTGTCTACGGTACATCTTAACAGTTATTTTTCTTATCCTATCTTTTCACAAGAATTATTGTAATTCTTGTGTGCATTGAGCGTTCATACTCACGATAAAACAATCGTGGGTCAAAACACCATCACTCTTTCGAAATTGTCGACTCTTGAATGGTTCATTCGAAGCAGATACATTTTCTGATTTACCTTGTCATAATTTTTTGGCGACGTTCCCCTTTTTCTTTTCGTTTTTTCTGTTTGGAAGCTGACTCGACTTGTCCATTCCTTCGCCCTTTGTGTTACTCTCATTTTTTCATGGTACCCATTTCAACAATGCTGTTTCGTGTACCAGTATATACAGATGTTGGTCATACTCTTCTGGACAATCTGTATCGTTCATGAATTGCATGAAAAAATTCATGTATACTATTTCCAATACCAATTGGAACAGCACAGAGAAGGAATTCCCGCCTCGACATAGGCGTCGGCATATTATTTTTCAGTGGTAGTTTTTCAGTTACTAATTCTTACAATCATAGCAATTGATCTCCCCATGAAAAAGTTATCTCAACTGAATTTTTGCACCATGGGTAATTATGAAAAACTTCGAAATTCAAGGTAGTTGACTTCCGAGTCGAAAACTCTAAAATAAAATGAAACCACAAATAATCACACCGAATTTTCGTCAAACATATATTTACAAAATAATAAAGGCCAACAAAATTGCTAGAAAACTCAAAATTTTTCTTCGCTATATTTGGATGAGGTGGAATCATCATCGGGTTGAATAACGATCGGATTTATGGAACTTTGCACATAATATTTGTTCTCTTCTTTTATAACGTGGGCCACACAGTTCTTCCACACATCGCTATCAACTACTTCATTCACCACTCGCCTTATATTGTCAAGCACTACAACATTCAAAGTCGGTGACTGATTACATTTCCGCAAGCTTTCTTTCATTGTGGCCCAAACCATTTCAATTGGATTGAACACACAATAATAGTATGGAGGCAAACGTAAGAGAATATGACCACGTGTTTCACACATCGAATCAATAATATACTCTTTTTTGATATTACGTTGTTTTATGGTCGCCAGTAATACCTTTTTCGTTGGAATCTTCTCGGGTATTTCCATGTCATGATTTCGCATGAATTCAACAATATCTGCTTTTTTTGTGTTATTGTTTGGTACTTTAGTCAATAACCTAGAATGATACGAAGCATTATCCATAACAATAACCGAATTTGGAGGAATATTTGGGAGAAGCTGCTCACTGAACCAGGTTTCGAATAAAGCCCTGGTAATCAGCAGACGAATCTTTTATATTTTTGGCCGTCAGAAGCAAAGCGTTAGGTACGAAACCACTTTCATTCCCGGCATGAAAAATTACAACACGTTTTCCTTTTGAAGAAGGTGTGTTCAAAGCACAATACTTGGTTTCGTCTACCCAGCCATATTTGACAACATCATGGGTGTCAAACCAAGTTCCGTCTGCTGGATTCTCGGTAGCTTTTCATTCGCCTCAAAACTTCTTGTCGGAGTTGAACAATGCGTGTCGATTCCATTATGATCATCTGATTGTTCAATTTTTTATATTTGAAACCACAAGACAATAAGACACCTCGTAGAGTTTCGAAAGATTTGTAATTGTGATCGGGATAGTCGAGTAATTTAAACCAAATCATTTCTTGTAGCATCATCAACGTTTGCGAATTTTTTATTCCTTTGTTTTCGTTTCGTTGCATGGTCAATGACACCCCCTATTTTAATGACTCGAAGAACTGTCGAACGAGATAGTTTCGTTAACTTGCATATTTTATTCACAATAGCATTCTGTGACAGTTTTCCTTCTTCAAGCATTCATGAATATTTAAAATTACTCGCTGAACTTGAACATGTAAGTCCTTATTTTCAAATTGCGGATCCCTGTCGATTGACACAGATTTCTCAGACGTAATGTTATCATTTGTTTCAAAAGGTCTCCAGAAAGCAATATTGATGAAAGTACCCAAAAACACTAAGACTTTCACAAAAATCGGTTTAAACGATGAGATTCGAGCCTTTGGTGTATAAGTTGAAAACTTTTTCTAGAGATCAATTACCCTAACACCAAACTGATATTTTTGCACTCTACCCTTGTCTTTAGATTCAGTATCAATTTGCTTCTCCTGAAGATGCTAACCTTGTTGGCGAAACGTGCCTCAAGTGCAAAAATATCAGTTTGGTGTTAGGATAATTGATCTCTAGAAAAAGTTTTCAAAAGACGGTTTGCAAAACCACACACTACCTTACGTAACCCCACGAACACACTGCACTGATAAAGAAATATTGTGAAACGGACAAAAAATTAGTATTAGGCCAGTCCAGCTAGCCGAGCCTTTATTCCTCAACTACATTTGATAGCGCGTTTACTAACTATCTGGGCGACTAGGGGCCACAGGCAAGAAATGTTTATGACTGTACTCTTATTTTTATTGCCGTTCCAATTGGGAATGGATAAACTATACTGTTAACTTAAAATCCCACCACTATCTGCAAGCGTTTTATTGAAAGATAAATAAATGCTTCAATGTCAAACGGTAGGTGCTATAGTATTACAGCACAGTCGCCTAATGACCAAATAAGCACACGTTAACTGGAAATACGGCACTGAACATGTAGACAAATTCAAAAAGACTAATTGACAAAATACCTCTTGAGAAAATAGTGGATAACTAAGCTCTAGAAGCATCTTTCAACTACCAGTCAGTTTTCTACGGTTTCTGGAATAAGTCGCGGTCGAAGATTGGAAGCACAGATCGCTGCTTGGTGGAAAAGAGCAAATCTGTGGAAAACCCGCTCAAATGTCTGTATGTATTTCAATATCCGTCGCGGCATTACCCAGAAAAGTCATTATATCCAAGGGGTATCTGCCAAACCCTACTGTTTAAAAGTTGATGGGAGAAATGACATACATGTACCATCCAAGTTGTTCTAATCAACAATTCAATTAATGACTCAGACGCATATTTCCATCAACGATATTCCATTTTTGGGAGATAGGTGGGACAAATGCAAACGAGTTGATGACTCCATCAACACAACTCTGACACAGTTTATCGTCAACGGGGTGTGTCGGTTTCGACCTATTTCGCTACCCTCGTTGGCTCTTTGCCAGTTACTGCAAGTTTACCCCAATAATATCTCGAAGTATCGATTCCGGAAAAGAACACAATCTTCGCAGTGGTTTCCAGAGATAATCAAAGGTATTTCACTTTTGTTAATTTCTTGATTGATGTGGTTTTGTGGTTGAGCGAAAAGATATAGAAAACCGCTAGTATTTCAGTAATTTCATATGATTGAAAAACCTTCAGATAACTGTTACACTTATTCAGTGTTTTGCACTTTCGCCATCATGGCGCTGGCATCTGATTTTGAATTCCCAGTCGCCAAAAAGTAAGCGTGGTCAGTTCTGTTGAAACAAACTAAAGCAAATTCAAATCCAAGATAGAGTGGATGTTAACATTGACATGCCCTACGCACGTGATATTGAAAATCCCAAGAATTGGCCAGGGTCGTATTCAGAACCAACATCTTGTTGATCGCAAATGCTATATCATACTTAGGAAAACTTTTTTATAATAACGAGTGAAATGCACAAGTTTTGCAGTTTAACGGGAAAAATGCAGATAATATAGATAGATAGATTTTCATTGGATTTTTCACAGCGCACTCAAGCATTATATGAAAAGAGGAGTTATTATTTCTTTATTGATAATTTTTATTTTATGTAAAATCAAAAGGGATATTAATCAAAATTATTCAACTGGATGAATTTGTCTCTTCATCAGTAGTGTCATCCTCACCAATCTGAATTATCAGTGGCTCGATTTGTGCCTCTATTATGTCATCAAGCTACATCTTTGTCTCGACTTCCGATATCACATGCCGAACACACTTCTCCCATTTCTCCGCTGTGACTCTTTTCAAAGCCTCATCAAAAAGTACTTTGAACGTGGTGTTATGCTGAGCTACAAAATTCTTCACATTCGCCCATATTAACTCGATGGGATTGAGCTCGCAGTGGTATGGAGGCATGGACTCAGAGGATAGCTCACAGTGTCATCAGCAGTGTCTGTACTGGACATCTTGGGAAACAATTTTAAACAATACACTATAACGCACGCCACACAAATGACTGATTACAACCCTGTGCTGGTACCGAACTCGTACCAAGAAGGCGAATTCACCAATGAACGCTGCCCTTTCCATCTGACACTGGGCGATCACGTGAACATCACGCTTCGGTTTTGTTTTGTTTTACTCTATCTTGGATTTGGATAGACTTCAGTCCACATTGTTCCCAGTTACAAGAACATATGTTCCACATTTTATCCCCCACTTGCCATCGATTAGTAAAGAACTTCACAATCAGAGAATTAGGGATAAACTGCTTGCCAATCCCAATGGGGCTAGATCCCTCTGGTCGGAAGCTAAAGCTGTTAATCAAAACTTTACAAAATCTACAATTCCACCACTAATAAAAGCGGGTGGTTCAAATTGCAACAACATCTAAAAAGAAAGCAGATCTACTAGCTGAACAATTTGAGTCGATTTTCTGAAAAAGACACCACCAACTATTTCCACACTAAAATCCACGATGCCGAAAAATGCAGGCAAATTTTGAAACAGCTCAATATCAACAACACCAATATTTTGAAGCCAAGGAATGGGTGTTTTTTTCTTGTTTCTCGCGTTTAGCCTATTTCCAAAAAGGACAAGAAAAATCTTCCAATAACTATAGACCAGTGATTCAAAAATCATGCAGAAAACCATTAAACACCATATTCGTGAAAATTTTGGAAGGGCTTGAAAATTTTGAGCGATCATCAATATGGCTTTCGAAAACGAAGATCAACAGGCGACCTTCTGTCGTATGTCCCATATTTGGGATAACGCAATCGAGAAACATGTAGAGTCAAGAGTACCTCAAGGATCAGTGTTGGGACCGCTATTATTTACATTATATTGTAATGATGTTGGGACCGCGGTTGCTGAGAATACGTGCGTTATGTATGCAGATGACACATCACTCCTGATTTCGGACAAAGACGACACAATTTTGAAAAAAAATTGTAACACGGTGTCAAATCATTTGTTTTCATGGTGTGCCGCCAACTCACTTCATTTCAATTCTCGAAAGACTTTATTAGTACGGTTTCATCACAGGCAAAAAATCTGTTCAAATCTAGAAATTGAAATTATTGAGAATGAATACATACTTTCTTTATCCGATGAATGTAAATTTTTGGGACTCACGCTAGATGATTGTCTGAACTGGAAGAGTCATTGCAATAAACTGATATCGAAACTAGGTTCTGTTTCGTAGCTGATACGAAATCTTAAGCCATTATTAACCACTGAACAGTTAGTAAATTATTACTATGTACATATAGAATCTAGAATCAGATATGGCATTGTCTTTGGGGAAGCTCTTCATTGGCTCCATTGTCTTCATTGCCCAAAAAAAAATATACGGATTTTAGCAGGCGTTAATCAGAGAACCAATGTTATCACTCGACCCCACTTTCCATTTGAAATTTTAGGGTTGTTACTCACCCTCGCTAAGGGGTTGAAGGCACAGGTAGAAGAATACATATAAAATGTGTCCCCCTCAAAAGCAAAATTGACCTGTCCGGGCATTTTTGCGTTAAGTTACAAAAAAAATATTCAGGTTTTCAAAACCACCCTTAAAAGGTTTTTATTAGAACATAATTTTTATAATATAGATGAATTTCTCAATCTTCCGTAATTTTATTTATCTATCACATTAATTTAATGAAGCTGGTGTTGAATGAAGTTGATGTGTTTTGTATGCATATGACAATCTTTCAAGTATGTCTGGTTTAATTTTACTCTAAGTATTATTTCAATGCTATTTGATCTATCCTATAAGGATGAATACCTACAGGATGAATAAAGTGATTTGATTTGTTATTTCCAAGGCCTTTGGCCGTATGTGAGATGAGGGTTTGCTGGCCAAACTTCGATGCTATGACTTGTCAGATCATTTTTGTGTATGGTTCTTCAGCTTTCTGAAAGTTCTACTGAGGTGCTGCAACTTCAGCTGCAGCTGTAGCTGCTGCTGAACTGCCAAGGAGGAAAAGAAGAACCTGAAGAGTCTGATGATGATATGGCTCTTAGACTCTTCGATTAGAGTAAACGTTTTTTAACTATGTGACATAGGATTAAACTTTTTCTAAGTTAAAAAAAAAGAGTTTTTGCCACATGGTCGTAAGGTAAATAAGGAGTATTATCTTGAAGTTATGCCCCTCTTGCGAGAAGCAATATGAAGAAAACGACCGGTATTGTGGAAAAATAATTCATGTATTTTGCATCAGGATAATAAACATGTTCACTCGCCGTTGCTTGTTCTTGATTTTTTTATCAAAAACAGCACCGTAATCATGCTTCAGCCACCGTATTAACCAGATTTGCGAACTTGCGACTTTTTTCTGGTCTCAAGAAGATAACCGTGAACGGACGGCTGAGCGAGCTCAAGGACATACCAAAAACTGCATATCAGAACTGTTTCAAAGAAAGGGGAAAACGCTAGCACAGTTGTATTATATCTGAAGTGGACTACTTCGGAGGGAAAAATAAATATTTTTTGAGAAAAATGAAAATTCACCTCATTTTTTGAACGGACAGCATATTTCTTTTAACACAGGGACATGCTGAGGTTTGACATAGAGCCTCTAGGAAAAACTTACTCTGTTAATAAATAGCACATCACCGAAATCAGCGTGAACATTACGTAATTCTCAAAACACTCACTATCTTTTCCTATTCATATTTGCTACTAAGCGCTCGACCTTTCCACCGTAATCACTTAATCGGTTAATAAATGAACCAACATAAACTGGTTTGATGTTGAGAAACCTGGCAAATTCAGTAGCATGTAACAGCAACAGTAGTTAGTTTTTCAATAACAGATTTTTTCATGAAAAATTGTTACTTCGTTCTTTTACCATCAATAACGAATCCTTCAACTTTGACTAATAGTGGCATTTGTGAACCGATTGAAAATAATAATGAAGTATTTATGTACGCCAATCGAGGCGATAGACTGAAATTGAAAAGGTATGGTGGTTGGCGCTACGTTACTGTTGCAATGGAATCTAATCTATTACTAAACAATTGCATCGAAATACAAGTCAACTTCGACTGGAAATTTATCATTATTATTGGGTCTCTGAGTCTCCATTTGTCTGAATGCGGTTTGTTGTGCGGATTTCTATTGTCTATGAAAAGGTGGTAAAAGATTTGAAATCTATGGATGTAAAAAATAAAATTAAAATTAACTGAATATTGATATTATTGACAGTAAAAAAATAGTTCAGATAAGTGAATTAAAATCAACAATAAGTGCAAAGTTTATTGTTAAATCATCTGAAAATGGAATTTTTAACAGGTGATGATTTACTGTATTGCCAAACATGCGCCAAACTAACTGGTAAGGAAACAAGTATAGCTGAGGCACCAGTCAATCTAATAATAACACTGATGAATTTCAAGACTCAACCTCTGACGGAAGCAAGAGACTCTTTCGAAGGTTGGAAATAGATGAACATTTCATCACTATTACAATATTCATGCAGTCATTGTTCACTGTGGTTCTGGCGTTGAATTTGGTCATTATTACGCCTTGGTCAAAGACGAAACGGACATACTCACAAGATTTTTGAGTAAAAAGCTGTCACAGCAGTAATAGTGGACATATTGGATCGAAAACCATGTTGAAACGGGGAGATAATGTTACGCCTCTCAACTGAATGTAGTAAACGATGTAGGTATGCATATTCAAATATTTTTGAGAAACTAGATATGATCTAGTTCTCTAAAAGATATGGATCCGATTTTTTGTGGACAGGTACAACTTTTTCGATCAACTAAGTAAGTCAAAGGACAAATGATGTATTGCAAGCTTTTTCTGATCAAGAGATATTTTTATTAATCTACTAGCTTACACTCTGATTTCATGTACAATAAAGCATATTTATTATTTATCATTATTATTATTATCAGTTTTCTAGCTAAATATCTGTATTAGAAGAATTTCTTCTTCTAAATCGGTAGGTTTGGCAGTGGCGCGAACCCATTAGCCACGCCTATTATGGACGGTCCAGTTTAGTTAGCGTTCCAAGCACATGGCGCTCCAATCTATGTTGGTAAACCTCGAAGTGGGTAACTGTAATGCGGATCAGCGTAGCGAGGTGTGGAAAACTTGAATGAACATCTCATAGAGCGGGCCACCGGACGGTGTTCGATCGTAAAAGCGACGTTGCCAAAGTGAGATAAATATCCTAGATATGGGTATTTCCTTGAAGTGTGCATTAAAGAAGAGAAGTGATGGATCAAAACTACGTTGAATTAAACTGAAATTTTGTTACAGAGGAACTTCAAAAGGTATCGTATTTCGGACACGTAGGTTTATTATCCCAACATAAAATAACATATTACAATTACAGATAGAAACACAACACATTAAAATGGACTTCAAAACTCATTAATGTTTACCAAATTTTTTCTGTGAGAAACTATTTTGATTGGATATTTTTGCAAAATGGAGACTTTCCACCAAAACAACTCGCACCTCAGCACAAAAGACCATTTCGAAGGTGACGGCCAATTGTTGCATGGTAGAGGTTAATCAGAACTTGATTTCCACTGTGATTAGTCATAAAATCTTAATTTGTAGTAGTTTTTTTCGTAGTTTATCAAAGAGTATGTCGATATGAGGACTCTAAAAAAGTTGAGACAACCCCCAAGTGTTTATCTTCATAGACTTTGAATGTATCTGATAAAATAAACTTTATCGAGGTTATTTTGTCAGAAGTTCAGATGTGAGTGGTTTTTGTTAGCCCATATTTTCAATCTGTCATGTATTACTTTTGACCAGTGGTACTAACGCTCATAACATCAACATATGCTACGATGTTTACTCCTGAGAGACAGAGAAGATAATCACAGGTCATCCTCATATATTTTAAAGTGTCTGGTTTATGCACATGTTCGCATAACAACAATTATTTTTCATTTCATATGTTACTTTACTATTGACAATAATACCACATAAACAAAAGCATGTTCTACAAATTTGAAACAAGTTATTTGATGAAATCTCTCGGGTCAATGACAGCTGTAAATCAAATTCAAATTCAATTGGCGTATGATCATTTTTCTTTTGTCCTAAGCTGTTCTCTGTATCTGTAGAGTAGGGAGGATGAGTGTAAGCCCACAGCACTTGTACATCCTCCCGAGGAGTTGTCCTCCTAGGTCATCGTCCATCTTGTTCCATCCAGGAGCCATCTCCTTTATATTGGCAGGTGTAGGCCAAGACTCGCCGAACATACACTCTCTTATTGACGATAACTCCGGGCACTCGCATAGGACATGCCTGACAGTTTCATCTTCCTATTCGCACATCCTGCATAGAGGTTTGAAATCCTACTGCTGAGCGTAGATTTTTCCTGTTCATGGCCAGATATTTTTTCGGCGCCAGCTTTCCAGGGTTCTTTCATTTCATCCCATCTCAGGATAATGTTTTTATCCACCGAGGTTTTGGCTAAAACTTGGTGGCATTTTAGTACTAGCCCTGAGGTAACACGTGCTCTGTTCAAGGCTAATAGGGCTTGATCATGGGTGTGACGTTTGCCTAGTTCCGCAATTGTCGAAGTCGTCAGGCCGTAGGTGCTACTGGCTCCTAAAATTCTTAGTCCAGCCGCTTCCTTGGCTAAAGAGTCGGCACTGCGATTACCTTTACTTCTGTCGTGCCCTTTTATCCACCTCAGGATAAGGTTATTATCTACCGAGGCTTAGGTTAAATCTTGGTGGCACTCTAGCCCCTGTTCAAGGGTAATAGGACTTATCTGCTATCATTACAGGTTTTTATGTTTTTGTCAGAAATTCCTTTCCAGGTAATTTATTTGTGGCGATTGAGATTAGTCTAAAGACTAAAAATTGTGATTCACGCAATCAAAATCCTTGGAAAAATCTATGAATAGTACACATATTTGAAATTTGTTATCTGTTTCGGTGCTTTTGTTTTGCACTATTTTGCATGCCAAAATTTATCTGACTCTTTATAACACTGTTTGGTGGTTTATATATAAAACCGATTGTTCATACTAACTTTTATAAATAATATCACCGAATCATCAAGATAAATATACCACTGAAGAAGCAAGCCACTCGTGCTGGCGAAACGTCAGGATGCAGGATGGTCTTCAAACCCGAAAGATAGTAACACTGAAAATCTCGGCCAGAAAAGCCTCAACCAATTTTTCCTAAGTATATTTTCGCATTTCTTAGAACCCCAATATCAAACCCCAGTTTTGAGGAATTCCGATATCATGATCTGGCAACACCGCATTCAGAGGAAATTGAATGGGGTGAAGGTTAACTTTGTGCGTATTCGTATGGCGATGTATACGAAATAAATAGGAGCGCATCCAATTATTTATGAACCCATTCATTAAGTACTGTGTAAACAAACTTATATCAACAACAAAGTAATGTACGTACTGAATGAATCATCGCTCTAGTGCCACATTCCTGTCGTGCTGGAGACTGCAAGCCGAATACCGCTCTCTTCGACTGTTGTTATTGACAAATCATTTGTTTGATAAAAATGTTTGAGAATACAAGAATGGTGATCGAGTCTTGCAGGAAAAATATTTTGGGATCCCTCGAGGTCCAGATTTGGTTCCATTTCTCACGAATGTTCATAGAAGCGCTTCAAGCCGAAATCCGCTCTCTTCGACTGTTTGTTTGACAATAATGTCAATGAATAGAGGAATGATGATCAAGCCTTGCAGGAAAAATATTTTGGGGTCCCTCAAGGACCAGATTTGGATCCATTTCCCACGAATGTTCATAGAAGCGCTGCAAGCCTAATTACTGCTCCTTTCAATTGTTGTAGACAACTTATTTGTATGTGAACAGTGTTCAAAATAGAGGAAGGTGAAAAAGCCTTGCAGGAAAAATATTTCGGAGTCCCTCAAAGACCAGATTTGGGTCCATTTCCCACGAATGTTTATAGAAGCGCTGCAAGCTGAATACTGCTTCTTTCTACTATTGTTATTGACAACTTATTTGTATGACAACAGTGTTCAAACAAAGAGGAAGGTGATGAAGCCTTGCAGGAAAAATATTTTGGGGTCCCTCACGGTCCAGATATGGGTCCATATTCCACGAATGTTCATAGAGGCGCTGCAAGCCGAAATCCGCTCACTTCGACTGTTTGTTTGACAATAATGTTAATGAATAGAGGAATGGTGATCAAGCCTTGCAGGTAAAATATTTTGAGGTCCCTCAAGGACCAGATTTGGGTCCATTTCCCACGAATGTTTATAGAAGCGCTGCAAGCCGAATACTGCTTCTTTCTACTACTGTTATTGACAACTTATTTGTATGACAACAGTGTTCAAAGAAAGAGGAAGGTGATAAAGCCTTGCAGGAGAAATATTTTGGGGTCCCTCACGGTCCAGATTTGGGTCCATTTTCCACGAATGTTCATAGAATCGTTGCAAGCCGAAATCCACTCCCTTCGACTGTTTGTTTGACAATAATGTTTGTAAATAGAGTCTTGCAGGAAAAAATATTTTGGGGTTTCTCATGGACCAGATCTGAATTAATTTCCCACGAATGTTTATGAAAAGCCAAATACCGCCTCTTTCGACTATTGTTATTGACAAATTATTTGTTTGACAACAGTGTTCGAGAAAAAAGAAAAAATGGTCGAGTCTTGCAGGAAAAAAATATATTTTAGGGTTCCTCTAAGACCAGATATGAATTAATTTCCCACGAATGTTTATGGAAATACCGCTTTCTTCGATTGTTGTTATTGACGAGAACAGAGAAAAAGTGGCCGAGTCTTGCAAGAAAAAAAATATTTTGTGGTTTCTCAAGGACCAGATCTGGGTTCATTTCCCACAAATGTTTATAGAAGTGCTGCAAGCCAAGTACTGCTTCTTTCGACTGCTTTGGGTCCTTGAGGGACCCCAAAAAAAGAGGAAGGTGATCAAGCCTTGCAGGAAAAAATATTTTAAGGTTCCTCAGGGAACAGATTTGGTTCCATTTCCCATGAATTTTTATAGAAGCGCTGTAAGCCAAATACTGCTTCTTTCGACTGTTGTTACTGACAAATTATTTGTTTGACAACAATATTCAAAAAAAGAGGAAGGTGATCAAGCCTTGCAGGAAAAAATATTTTGGGGTTCCTCAGGGAACAGATCTGGGTCCATTTTCCCAGAAATGTTTATAACAGTGGTGCCTATGTGGTAAAGTATCGATTTATGGTGGTCCTAAATTGCAGTATTTATTATATTGAGGTTCTTTCAGAATTTTGAAGTGGAAAAGTGGAGCTAACAAAAACGATCACCTCCTGATGAAGTGAAAAACTATGAACTTACTCAGTTTGGTCGTGATCTAATGGGAACGGGCTACAGTTCTCAGGTATTGGACTGGGTTCGCTCTCCTCTTGTACTGGACTCTCGAATATAAGCGTCTCCACCATGGAACCTTTGGAGCTACCGAAGGACACCCTGAAACAAAAGAAACATGATTCAAATGAACACATCCAGAAATAGTTATATGCAATAAGATTAGAAGAAGTCAGATTGTGAAAACCTCATCATCCTCATCAAAAGGCGGAATAAAAAATGGCGTACCACAAGGTTCAATACTAGGACCATTACTTTCCTTGCTTTACATCAACGATTTAAGATCTATTGATATAGAAGAAGAATTTACCCTATTCAAGTGATGAGATGAAATGAAAAATCACCAAAGACAAAGTTTCGAAATTGGCATAATTGTTTCTAGAAGCATTGCTTTATTATGAATTTACAATATTTCCTACTCGCTTATATTCACATAGAGTGGTAGATAACGACTGATAAGTAGAATTTACTAACAACTATTGGCCAAACCATGCAATATGTAACAACAAGCATTGAAGAACACAACCAGATATGTTCACATCAATAATTTCCGGTTACTATTCATACGAACATGAAAAATCAGTGTCGCAAGTATTTTGCTGAAATAGTTCTGTCGACAAATAATTATTTCCAGTTGTATATTACAGCATACCGCACGTTCAACCTGTAGCGTTCCAGATATACCGTTGCTAAAAATAGCCAGGACGGATTTTCAGAATTTATACGTGCGAATGTTAACGCAAGTTTATGACGTTTCCTAGACGTTCTATCATTCTCAAAGCGCATATGAGACTTATTTTATTACCGGCTATAATTTCGAAAGGCTAGAACAAGCGATTCAGTAGTTTGGTGCTGCCCTGATTTTTCCATGTACTCTGATTGCAAATGACGTGTGCTTCAACCCACGCCTCGTGATATAAACTACACCTACTAATGAGAGCTTTGCACGTTTGAAAAAAAAACTGTATTCACAGCCAGACATGCAACGTGAAGATGTGAAAAATAATTACACATGTTGATCCTTGGCCGGATAAAACAGGTGAATGAAATATTAGCCTAACATGAAATGGTCACTTTGATTGAACGTTGAAATTCGAAGGAAAATACGGAACTTTTCTAGACACTACAGAATCTGACCAGCAGAATGACGTTGAATCGTAGTCAGTTAGTATACGAGGGTGGTCCAAAAGGTTTCCGACCTCAACATGAAGTTAGCAGCACTCGTTTTTGAGGGGCAACACTCCTTCGCAAATCAAAGATGAGTTTACCACAGCGAAATTTTGGGCAGCTGAATTTAAAAGAGGCCGTAAGAGCTTGGAATTCGGGACGTTCAAAAACTGCAACTACAGACAAAAACATCGCCAAAGTTCATAAATGGTGCTAGACAACCGCCGAATTAAAGTGAGATAGATAGTGAGAGAGGTTATGAACATGTCAAAAGAACGGCCACATTTGTAGAGAAAGAAAGAAATGGCGGTGACTGTGTTACTTTTGTCTGCTTTCGTGAACGTGACATCGTTGTTCTGGATTTTCAGTTTTATTGACGTTAGTGTTGAATATTACGGAGTTTTTCCCAACACCAAACCGTTATGTTCCTCTTGATCACTTGGTGATCGAAACAAGTGTCGATATGTTAAGATAACGGTATGGTGTGATCATTTTCAAGAGGAAGGTTAAGTTTGATCTTTAGCCCACTTTAGATCAATTTTGATTTTCCTCTTGATCACTTGGTGATCGAAACATGTGGTACGAGGTGTTAAAATAACGGAATGGTGTGATCATTTTCAAGAGGAAGGTCAACTTTGATCTTTAGCCCCCTTTAGATCAAGTTTGATCTTCCTATTGATCACTTGGTGATCGAAACACGTGGTGCGAGGTGTTAAAATAACGGTATGGTGTGATCATTTTCAAGAGGAAGGTCGAGTTTGATCTTTAGCCCCCTTTAGATCAATTTGATCTTCCTCTTGATCACTTGGTGATCGAAACACGTGTCGAGGTGTTGAAATAACGGTATGGTGTGATCATTTTCAAGAGGAAGGTCAACTTTGATCTCAAGCCTCCTTTAGATCAAGTTTGATCTTCCTTTTGATCACTTGGTGATCGAAACAGGTGTCGAGATGTTAAAATAACGGTTTGGTTATAGGAAAAAACTTCAATAAAATTCATTACTACACCAAAGGTTCCAAACAGTACATCACTAGTACATGATGTAACGAACTTGAAGCCTCTTCTGACCGATATGTTGGCCAGCGACAAACACATGACATCACCGCGAAAGGAATGCCATCAGCAACTGCCAATTAAACTCTAGGTGAGTACCGAAAGGACTATGGAATTCTAGAACGATCGTTACCGATATAAAAGGCCGACTTCTGGTCCAGAAAGGGCAGTTGAGTTTAGAAAGTGAGTCGAGCGGTTGAACAGGGAATTCAAATGACAATAAGAGACAAAATGTGTTCGAGGAAAGTGCGCCTAGTGGACCTGAAAGTCGCCGAATTGAAGCAAGAATTGGAGGAGAGGGAGCTAGATTGTTCTGGAAAGAAATCAGTACTCCAGAAGAAACTGTGGCACAACTTGACTGAATCAGGAGAAGATCCCGAAACATATTTATTCGAAGTTTCTGGGGGTGATTTGAGTTCAATAATGAGCTAACTCGATGAAAGATAAACTTCTGGAAAATTCGAATAGCTTGAATGAAGAACTTCTAGAAAGAAGGCTTGAAGAAAGAACGTTGTTGTATGGCGAGTCTACTCGAAGAAAGGATAGGAACCATCGAGATAGAGATAGATAAAATCGGGAAGGAAATGAACACAGAAGTGGAGGACATCGAAGGGGAGATCAAAGATGAAATCGGGGCAGAAATGAAGAGAATGGAAAAACAATTAGGGAATGAAATCAAACGCGGATTTGAGACAGAAATCAGCAAGATGACAAATAATCAGCAAGAAACAATTAACAAGTTGCAAAACCAAATCTTTAATTCTGCCCACACCACAGTTTCTGTGGTGTGGGAACTCAATCCCAGAACTGAAAAATGCCAAAGTCAGTTCTGAACCAGCAAAGTTATCCATGAAGCTGCCCCAGTTCAACGGAAAAACTCCTTGGGAAAATTACCGCCGCGGCGAAGCTGCGGCCAGAGCAAATGGATGGAATGCAGAAGAAAAGGCGGTAGCATTAACACTGGCGTTGCGTGGAGAAGCAAAGAATATTGTGCAAACCCTCACGACCCAGGAGACTATTACCAACTTATAAAGTATCTTGAGCTGCGGTATGGACAGACCCACCTAGAGCACGTTTACCATTCACAGCTGAAGAACCGCTGCCAGAATTCAGGAGAATCCCTACAGGAATTTGAAGCCGACATTGCTCGATTGGTTCGTCTGGCATATCCTGCTACACCGGAAAATGTAAAGGAGCGGTTAGCAGTTCAGGCATTCTAGGAAGAACTAGACAGGCATTGACCTTGGGACCTCATCCCAAACATTTCGTGGATGCACTGACAAGAGCTCTGGAGTTTGAGGCTGTAAAACAAGGGCCAGAGCAAAGTTCAAATTATCAAGGAAGATAGAAAGGAGCCTGCTGATATTGAGGAAAAAAGGGTAATCGTCAGCCTGTATCCAGCAAGCCGACGAGCAGAAGAGAAGAAAGCAGCTATTCGTAGAACTACAGCTGTAGACGACAACTGGGAAGACAATAAGATCTATGAAGACCAAGAGAAAGACCAAGATCTTGGTTTAGTCATTGGATGGAAGAAAAGTAATCAAAAATCATCGTGGCAGGAGGCAGCAGGTTATTCGCCAGCGGTTAAGTCCTACTGGGCCCAATGGATCTCCCTTACCTTGGAAAACGGGGTTCTGAAGCGGGTGTTGGAGAGTCTGAAGACGGTAGAGAAAAAGCGCCAGAGACTGGTACCCAAGTGTTCCTACGGATTATTTATCTGAAATGTTTCTTTCGTTTATTTTGCTTCTGTACTATTAATTTATTAGAGTTGGCAAAAATAAACAGAATTTGAATACTTGTCAAACATAAAAACCACGTCTTGTCATTCAAAGTATTTTTATTCAAAAAAACTATTGAAACCAAAGGCAATTTCAAAATCGAAACTAACCGGAGTCAGGAACATAAGTGGTCCTTCGAGCCGGATCAAATCAAAATCAACAATTTTCAAACCTTTTGTGGCACACAGGGTGTCTAAAATTATAGAAACCACTGATGTAAGGAGTTGGAATTGGGTATCAATGGAAGATAAGGTTGCCGATGAAGCCACAAGAGAAAATAATCACCATTATTGGGAATCTAGTAGATGGTTAAACGGCCCCAACTTCCTGAAGGGTCCCAGCGAGGAATGGCCTCGAACCCGTATTGACGAGATTGACAATTTTGAAGTGAAGAGAAAATTTGTTGGTGTTACTTCCCGAAACCAAGACAATTTAAAGGAAGTATTGCCAGATATAACAAGATTTTCATCATGGTTGAAGTTGTTACGTGCAAAGGCTTGGATGCTGAGATTTATCAGTAATATAAGAAAAAAATCGCCATTCAACAAAGAATTCATGCCTAACGAAATAAAAATCGCCGAAAATTCATGAATACAATATGTTCAGAAGTAACATTTTCAAGACGAAATTGAGTACCTGCAAAATGCTGGAAAAATTGAATCCTCTAGCAAGCTCTTCAAATTGTCACCTTTTCTAGATGACGAAAGAATAATACGACTCAAAAGTAGAGTTTTGTATTGAAATGATTTACATGATCACACAAAATTTCCAAAAATTCTCGAACCAACAAAATTGCTGATTTTTCACTATCACTTAAAAGCAGCGCATAACAGTCAAGAGTATGTCGTAAATGAAGTGAGACAACGTTACTGGATTCTAAACATAAGATCGGCAGTGAGAAGTTGTTGGAACAAATGCCAATTTTGATAAAATAGAAGGGCAAAACCAGAACTACCGAATTCTCGTCTAACCTCATTTGTTCGACCTTTTATTACCATAGTCGTAATGGACTATTTTGGACCTATGAATGTTTCTGTTGACCGAAGACATGAAAAAAGATACGGAGTATCTTTTTTCATGTCTTCGTGCAGTTCATCTTGAAATTGCATACTCTTTGAGTACAGATTCGGGAATAGTGGCAATCAGAAGACTAATTAGTCGTAGAGGGTGTCCCAATAATGGCACGAACCTGAGGAGAGCAGCAAATGAACTTAAGAGAGCCTTAAAAGATTTAGACCAGAATAAGTTAATTTCGAACTTAGCCACTGACAACATTGAATTCAATTTCATACCTCCTTCTGATCCACATATGAGAGGAAGTTGGAGAGACTCATTAGATCCATCAAAACTACTTTGAATGTTATTCTCAAAGAAAAATTTCCACGAGACGAAGTTCTGCAGACTTTATTAATAGAAGCCGAATCCATTGTCAACAGCCGTCCACTGGTTCACGTGTCACTTGACACGTATACTAATGGAAACATCAAGTGTAACTCAGATTACAGGTGATTTCGAAGAAACTGATTTATTTACTAGAAAACAGCGGCGAATATATCAACTTCTCTCGGGTCATTTTTGGAGACGATGGATAAAGGAATATCTACCTGTTTTAACCAAGAGAACTAAGTGGTTTCCTTCGTCCCTAAGAAAAGTCAAGTTTGGTGATGTGGTTATCATAGTTGTCAACCAGTTTTCGAGAAACACATGGTCTAAAGGTATCGTCACTGAGGTTCATCGAGGAAAAGATGATCACATTCGAGTGGTAGATGTTAAAATGTTCATGGGCACATTTAGGAGACTTTTGACTAAGTTGTGCATTCTCGACATTGACGAACTACATAGTTGAAGAACAGGAGTTCTCCACCAAGAAGAAGTGTTCCTACGGAGTATTTATCTGAAATGTTTCTTTTATTTATTTTTCTACTGAACTATTAATTTATTAGATATTTTTTGAATAGTTGGCAAAAATAAACAGAATTTGAATACTTGTCAAACATAAAAACCACGTCTTGTCATTNTGAAATTGATCTCTGGAGTGCAAGGAATGTCTCTATAAAGGATGGCAAACTGCAATTTTTGATGATCCAATAAGAATACCCGCAGACAAAAAGGTGTTAATATTAACGATACCCTTTTTTTTGGAAATGAATTCACGTCTAATGGTTGGTTTTTGAATAAAATAAAAGCAGGTGTTTCATTTCTATTTATTTTTGATTTGAATTGATAGGCATTCAAATACTAAAGTTTTGACCATTGGAGTACCTCAAGGATCAGTATTGGGACCGGTATTATTTATATTTTATTGTAATGGTATTATATATGAATCCTTTATTTAGTCAAAGACTAATAATACAGGTCAGTGAGTAACAATTTCAAAAGAAATCAATAAAATCTAAAAATAAAACTGATTTGTTGTCACCTGTAGATTGTCATAAAGCAATAAAGTATATATACATACATACACACTCATACATACAAAATTGTTAATTACTAATTTACATCTCGTCTCAAATATATTAGCATAAAATCTTGCGAACACATAAAAAATAAAATAAAATTAATGTCATCATATAGAAAAAGTAAAATATTGTTGATAAACTAGAAGTTTACGTCACACAACAAATATAGATACTGTGTGTTTATAAAATAAATGTCAAGTCTCATTACGTTTTTCCATCATATATTTTTTTTAAACTTTTTGAAAAGGTCAATAGAATCAATATCCTTTAATTCTGAGGTTAAATCATTGAAGTTTGAGTCCTTCAACAAAGACAGAATTTTGAGAAGTCTTTGTCCTTACTAGAGGTAAGTGAAAGCAATTTTTTGATCTGGTTGGTTATTGGTGCAGTTCAAAATTGTAACTTATTTTATCAATCAAGTATTTAGGTACCCGTCCTGTTTTGATTTTGAAAATGGAATTAAGTGTCTGATATAACAGATAATCTTTAATTGCTAACCATCCTAAACTGTCCAACATGGTTTTTAAGGGAGTGCGTCTGCTACATGACAAAATGATACGCATCGATCGGTTTTGTAGTTTTTGGAACCTGTTAATTTGGTGTTGGTTCAGTAGGTATAAAATAGTGGAGCAATAGTTCAAATGGGGAAGTATAATACTATTGTATATCACCGTTTTTGTCCATGCATTAAGGTATCTTGAACATCTGAATAAAAAGTTTACTTTAAAAAAAATAGTTTTTAATACATGTGGCATTATTATCTTCATTCTACGTAAAGTTTTGTGATACCTAGAAACATTTTCAAAATTTCACATCCTAAAAATCAATTTTTTCAGTTATGATTGCACCAAACTGCAAAAAACTTTATATAGCTGAACAGAGGACTAAAATCCCTTTCCAACAACGTGCCACACGACCCCTTTTGCTATTTAAAATTTTCGAGGGGGTGCTTATAATTCAGAAGAGGTGCTGGAGGGGGATGATATTTTCATACTGTAAATTGTCAATTCAAGAATAAATTTCGACCTGTTTCAGGTTTTTTTGATATAGTAGATAATAACGCTGAAAATGAATTTATTCCATACATAATGGACCGCACTGTATAAAACAAAGTCGTAAAATCGTTTCAGTTTATGAACATTCGATAAATTAGTGAAAAAAGAAAAGAAAAAATTGATCCAGGTTCGAATCTCATAACTATAAATTTTTTTTAATTGAAATCACGTGACTGGAACGTGACAAGGGGGTTAAGGGGTGATGCGGAATCCCAAGGGGGCCGATAGGTTAGGTGGAGTACCAAGGGGGCCGAGGGGCGGAGTTCCACGCTTAAATCGCTACGATACTCGTTCCATCCTGCGTCGATGACGTTTCCCCCACTCCAGTTTGAACCAGAAAATACATTGTTCATCTACTGGTTTAAATTTCCCGCTGTATGCGCGGTAGCTTCTGATTGGTCGACTGGGTATCCCATAAATCCTCCAGGATAAAAGAACTGAATTTATCGGAATCGCACCCAATCAAAAAGTTATTTTCGAGAACAACAAAGTAGGTGTGAGATTCACTCGCAAGCATACATATAAATTTCAATCCAGTGTCTCGGAGTGTTCGGCAGTCCATCTTTGTCTTGAACTATAGAGTTTCGATCCACCATAGCCACTTTATTACTCTCAAGCGAAATGTCTATCGAAATTTATTTCGGAAGGAGATTGTTTCTCCGAATGGGATAATAGTGGAAGGCTGTTTACGAATTGCTCTGCGGATTGCATCCTCTCGAGGGAATGAACATCTGAATATTTACGGTGTGATTGATTGGTACACGAATGCAGAATTATGGTAGAAATACATTTTCGGAATTTCCGATTTCAATTCNGAAGATATACAATATTATATTATACATATATAACTGTCCTACATCAAGTAGCTTTGAATCTCTAAAAATATAATTAGAGGGGTAGTCATTTTTTTTGTAATACCTCAGCTTTTTTCAGGTGGATGTCTAATATGCCACCCCAACTGAGTATGGCATATTGGAGCCTAGATTATACCAATGCGTAGTATATTATTTTGAGGTGATTGATATCGAGAACGGATCTCAAGTACTTGAATTTATACAATAAACATCTCAATGATTTAGTTATTTCTTTAATATGTTCATTCCATTTGAGATGTGAATCAATTGTAACTCGCAGGTATTTATTATGGTCTGTTCTTAGGACTTCCATTTTTTTCCGTGATTATTTATTATTGATTCATTATAGTTGGGTAGTTGATTTTCGTAACTTGCAAAGGGTAGAAATTTTGTTTTTTCAAAATTGATTGTGAGTGACTTATGATCAAATCAGTCTTTCAATACATTAATTTGGGTTTCAACTTTCATTTTCAATTTTTCCCTATTATCATCAGTATATTTCATGGCCGTATCATCTGCAAAACTGTAAATGGAACCATCTATCTTCATGGTAAGTAGGCTGTTGATATATAATGAAAATAATGTAGGTCCAATCACAGTACCCTGTGGTATACCATAAGTAATTTCTCTTTCAGAACTGAGAGTATTGTTTACTTTCTCACTGTTTGCCTTCTGCTATTCAAATAACTTCTGAAAAGTAGTTGTGTTTTGCCTCGTATTTCTGATTTATTTAATACCTCCAACAACTGATCGTGGTCAACAGTGTCGAAAGCTTTTGCTAAGTCTAAAAATACACATAATGCTTAACTATTTTGATCTGGAAATGAACAGATTCAATAATGCCGAATTATACAATACAGTTTGATCGTTCATAAGATATTGAGGGTTTTCGAGTTTGTTCATTTCCATACTTTCCAACAGGATAACTTTCAAAACTTTCTTCTGGAAATGGAGGGGCTGGTATTCATAGTTGAACTCATGTCCCTCTGTGATTAAATGAGTGGCATATGTAGAATTTATTTTTCCATTCTGGAAACTATTTTTGTGGCCTTTATGCGGGCTTTGAACGTTCATCTAGTTTGACCTATATACAACATCGGACATGACCCACATGATAATTTATACATTCCCGATTTTTCTGAAACTGAACTTTTACCTTTGTTCTTTTTGATGTGCATGCCTAAGCAATATTTACACCGTTGTTGTGCAGAAGATCTGAAATATTTAGGTTGAGGTTCTATGATTTTTATCCTCTTCTCTTCGAATTGGGTGAACTTCATTCAAAGCTTGGTTGAATAACTTTTTTGATAATAAAGAATGTATTAAACTGTTATCGAAATCATTGTTGACGGCTATTGTTTTATGTTTTATTATGTTCAGTTCTTTATTGAAATACGCCTCTGACAAGGTCACATTTATTAGCCTATGGATCATACTGTTGAAAGCTGCTACTTTGTGCTGATACGGGTGGGAAGACGAATTATGAATGATAATATCTGTATGTGCCGGTTTACGATAAATTGAAAAATTATGTTTGTTGTTAACTTTTGTTATTGTCAAGTCCAAAAATGTATAGAGTCGAACAAACAGACAGTTGACTGAGTTTTTGAATTTTATCAATTCTCTTCACTCTCTATTACATTCACAATGGAGATGGAAGAAGACGACTACAAAAGTTTTGGACCTGACAATAACAAAACAACAAATATGATTTTTCAATTTATCGTTAACCGGCACATACAGATATTATCATTCATAATTCGTCCACCCATCACCCGTAGCAGCGTTCAACAGTATGATAAATGTGCCCTTGTTACGCTAGTTGCACAAACACCGATTTTGGACGGCCAGTATAAAATCGGCCGATAATTTATTGGTAGCGAGTGCTTGCACACTCACCGGATTTTTATCGGTCAAACAATCAGTTGCTTTGTTGTCATGACACAAGGTTATTGAATAAGGAGGAATCCTAAACGAGTTTTAAATAATTTAACCTCAAAGTTTATTTTTGACTGTTAACTTAGAATATTTTACCAAATTTTATTGTTAAATTCTTTTATTTAACAAAATCTTGTTATTCTGTTNCATGCACATTAAGGATAGCAAAGATAAAAATTGAGTTTCAGAAAAATCTGGAGTGTATTAATTATAATTTGGGTCATGTTCGATGTTTTATATAGGTCAAACTGGAAGAACATTCAAAGCCCGCATGAAGAAACACAAAAATAGTTTCCAGAATGGAAAAGCCACATAAGCCACCCATTTAATCACAGAGGGACAAGAGTTCAACAATGAATACAAGCCCCTCCATTTCCAGAAAAAAGTTTCGAAACCTAACCTGTTGGAGAGTATGGAAATAAACGAATTAAAAACTCTCAACATCTTATGAACGATCAAACTGAATTGAATAATTCGCCATTATTGAATCTGTTCATTTTCAAATAATAAGTATATTTACCGTACTTTCGAAAAATTTATTTATATAGGTAATGAATTAATACCTGATATTTACAGGTATATCATTCGTTAGAAAGTAGGCATACGAGTAGGTAATATGTTAGAGGTTAGGTAATATGAAATGGTTGTAATTAGGAAGGAACTTTGAATTTACGTTTGAGAAACCTATTGTATAGCGAAACACGCGATTTTTGTAATGATTTCCAACCACGTAGTAACGGCTACATCCATCAATTTATTTTTTCATATTCTTGTAATTTCTATCTTGACCCCACAAATAATCGATTCAACTGGAATTATGCTTCAGTTTCAAAAGCAAATTTTACAGATGGTCTAATAGTAATTTACTTCAATGTTGATTTCATCGTTCAGATTTAAATTTTTCAATTCGGCATATCTTCGAACATGTTGGAAAACTGAACATTTTTTTTATCTAGACATCATTAAAGAAGTCTGGGCGGTAAATTTCAATAAAGCTGATTTGATCCAATGTTTAAACGAATTCGAATACATCATGGCCAACCTACTTCCTTCATGTGATTTTTTGCTGGCTGCCGGCGATATTAATATCAACCTGTTAACTCACGACCGGCGTTCTCAACTCCTTAAACTTCGGTTTTTCTCGGAAAGCAGTGTCTCTCTTAGAAAACTATCTGAAGAATCGTACTCAAAGAGTTGTTGTGGATGAAGTTATTTCAAATGCTCTGCTGGTATTGAAGGGAGTTCCACAAGTTATATCCTTGGGCCCTAGCTTTTTAGCCTGTATATTTGTGACTTGTATCTGTCCGTGAAAAAATGCAATATACATCACTACGCAGACGACACGCAGTTATATTTCTCTTTTTCGCCTGGTGAGTCTACATCTGCTCATTAATAATGATCTCCAAGCCATCTTTGATATTTCTACTGTCCATAAGCTCAAGCTGAATTCAGACAAATCCGCAATAATGATGTTCGGAGCTAAGAACAGAGAGCTCACCAACTCTGCCTTTCAAGTTCGCATCTGAATCTTCGCTTTACTAAACATGTCAGCTATCTGAACCAATCTTCTCATAACGTTCTCAGACAGCTTTCTCCTAATCGTGATTTGCTCAACACAAACTTAAAACTTAGACTTCGCGAGTCTCTGATTATGTCAAAAATGTCCTATTGCGACAGTATTTATGGACCTGCTTTAAAATAATCGGATGCTCTCCGACTACAGCGTATTCAGAATAGCTGTTTACGTTTCTCGTTTGGTATTCGGAAATATGACCATATTCCTCAACAATACAAGAATCAGGATGGTTAAATGTTGAGAAACTTAGAACTCTACACCTTCTTACCAACACACATAAAGTTTTGATAACTCGACAACCTGATTACTTACTGAAGAAGCTTAAAACATTCTCTACGATTAACAGCTTTACTACAAGGAACAGTTCAGTTCTAGTCATCCCCAAACACAAATCTTCCATCTTCACCCGCTGCTTCTCGTATAATGCACCCAAATATTACAATCAACNTTCAGTGAGTAACAATTTTAAAAGAAATCAATAAAATCTAAAAATAAAATTGATTTGTCACTTGTAGATTGTCATAAAGCAATAAAGTATATATAAATACATATACACACTCATACATACAAAATTGTTAATTACTAATAATTTACATCTCGTCTCAAATATATTAGCATAAAATCTTGTGAATACATAAAAAATAAAATTAATGTCATCATATATAAAAAGTTTCTAAACTAGAAGTTTACGTCTCACAACAAATATAGATACTGTGTGTTTATAAAATAAACGTCAAGTCTCATTACGTTTTTCCATCATATATTTTTGTAATAACTTTTTGAAAAGGTCAATAGAATATATATCCTTTAATTCTGGGGTTAAATCATTGAAAGCTTTGAGTCCTTTAACAAAAACATAATTTTGAGAAGTCTTTGTCCTTACTAGAGGTAGGTGAAAGCAATTTCTTGATCTGGTTAGTTATTGGTGCAGTTCAAAATTGTAACTTATTTTATCAATTAAGTATTTAGGTGCCCGTCCTGTTTTGATTTTAAAAATTAAAATAAGTGTCTGGTGTAACAGATAATCTTCAATTGCTAGCCATCCTAAACTGTCCAACATGGTGCGTCTGCTACATGACGAAATGATACGCATCGCATATTGGGGCCGCGGTTGCTGAGAATATGTGCGTTATGTATGCAGATGACACATCACTTCCAGACGAAGACAATTTTGAAACAAAATTGTAACACGGTGTCAAATCATTTGTTTTCATGGTTTGCCGCCAACTCACTTCATTTTAACTTTCGAAAAATGTTATTAGCACGGTTTCATCACAAGTACAAAAATCTGTTCAAATCTAGAAATTAAAATCATTGAGAATGAAAACACGCTAGATAATTGTCTGAACTGGAAGGGTCATTGTAATAAACTGATATCGAAACTAAGTTCTGTTTCGTATCTGATACGATACGTAGCCAAAGTTCTGTACAGAATTTTAGCCAATCGAAACGCATATATTTCTATAATAGTGATCGGACACATTTAACTTAAATTTTTATGTTAGACCAGAGAAAAGTGTCTAGTATTATGTTTTCTTCCTTTTGCTGAATTTTTCATTTGGTTGAAAGAAGTGAATGATGATTTCCCAAAACTCAAATGATTGTATCAGGAAAATTTGACTACTTAGGTCTGTAACGTTACAGGTATCCACAAAGAGTTTTCACAAGCATACTGCGTATTTCATAAAGATATTGTTTACTTGGTATGTGACTTCCTAATCACATAGAGCAGTAGATAGTTAACCATGAGAAAATATATTGAATTATCAATAACAATAGTACAATAAACGATTGAAAATGGTGATGAAACATTTATACAATCCATCAAATATTAAAAACTGAAATATAAAATGTCTCATAAGGGTAATATCTGGTAAAAGTAAAATACAATTTGTGGATGTGATTTAAAATTTGTGAAAACGTGTCCATACATATTCGACTAAATGGTTTATGAACCATTCACAAAAATAAATTATTTCACTAAAAAAGTTCAACATAACATTTATTCTTCCGGTTGGAGCGGGGTACTTACCTTCCTGGCACTCATCACATATGAGATGGTTGGTGCAGTATTTAAAAAAGGTATCTACTTGAAAGTTATTATCACTAGGACATCTAGTGATAATAACTTTTATCAAGCTTTTATCAAAGCTTCCATACACTGAAGTGTATAAACACGCATCAGTCAAGTTTATTTCGTTTTGGGATCTGTCTCTTCCCATACCACAAAGAACCGGTGAACAGATCTGACGGTGTCAGAAGCCGTTCTCTCCCGTGAACAAGGCAGTAAATCGTACTTCGATGGTAGTGCAGTTTATATGTTCTTGTCCAACTTCAAAATTTTTTGATTTTTATTAAAGAAACACTTTATTGTGATATTTTACCAAACGGTTCACTAAACCGCAACACGTGTTTTACTATACAAAAGCTGCCTCAGGCTTGATCGTAAGGAGTATGAACACAAAAATTATGAACACGCCTGAACACGTAAAACACGTGTTGCGGTTTTGTGAACCGTTCATGAAAGTCTTCAGTCATCAAGACTGAGTGTTATTCTGATTTTATTTTCATAATACGTAACTGAAATTATTATTTTCAAGAAACACTTCATTATGAAATTTTCACTCAACAGTTTTACAAAAACGCAACACGTGTTTCTCTATACGTGTCTTTTGAATACTTTATGGATTTCCATGAAGTATCGGCCGATTCCGGCACATATCTGAAATTATTATGTGACGTGAGGAACATAAAAATATAATAAAAATTGATTATGTGAAAATATGAAACTACTTATTCAAAATAGATAATACCCTTCAGTTGATGAATCAACAAATACATTGATGGAGTAAAAAAAATACCATTATACCATAGTATGCAATCAAATTATTTTTGTTCGTTAGAAATATAGATGCAGTTCACATAATTCCAGAGAAAACTTTTATAATGATATAGTTTTTACGAATAATTCATTTCCTCGAGTTTCAGCAACTCATTTATATTTTTCACCTTCTTCATCTCATCGTGAGATAACATACCAGCGTTCATTTTTCTTCTATTTTTAATGAAACTTATTTGAAGTCGTATAGTTATCATTACAAAAAAAATGAATGAATGTTGAGACTCATTTTGATATTAATGAGATTAAAATGAATTATTTTCTAACAATTGGAATATATTCGAGAATACGGTTGCAATATACTAGTAATATTCAAATAATCTAATCTAGGTTCTACGGAAAAAACCATAGAAAGATTATTGTTTCAAAAGGAAATCCTATCACTACCCGTATTACGTTCAATTTGGAACTTTTAGATGTTGAAGAGGCTTATCTGCCAATGGAATTGCTACTAATTCAATATTCTACTCCATTATGGACTTTTTCAACCGACGAAAATATCTATTACATGCCCATATGATGAGTTTGTGAAATTTCTTCAATGATGTTTCAATTTTTGATTAGTTTATACCTGATCGGGTAGAATTGAGTGAACCTCGAGTTTCAGCAACTCATTTATATTTTTCACCTTCTTCATCTCATCGTGAGATAACATACCAGCGTTCATTTTTCTTCTATTTTTAATGAAACTTATTTGAAGTCGTATAGTTATCATTACAAAAAAAATGAATGAATGTTGAGACTCATTTTGATATTAATGAGATTAAAATGAATTATTTTCTAACAATTGGAATATATTCGAGAATACGGTTGCAATATACTAGTAATATTTAAATAATCTAATCTAGGATCTACGGAAAAGACCATAGAAAGATCTTTGTGTCAAAAGGAAATCCTGGATCCAGCTCGAGAATATAGCGATCTTTTCAGTGAAATTTTATATCACTACCCGTATTACGTTCAATTTGGGACTTTTAGGTGTTGAAGAGGCTTATCTGCCAATGGAATTGCTACTAATTCAATATTTTACTCCATTGTGGACTTTTTCATCCGACGAAAATATCTATTACATGCCCATTTGATGAGTTTGTGAAATTTCTTCAATATTTCAATTTTTGATTAGTTTATACCTGATCGGGTAGAATTGAGTGAACATTAAATCAACACGCTTGAGGAAGCTACTGTTTAGTGAATCACGTGTTGGGATTTTGTAAACTGTCCAGTGACAATCTCACAATAAAGAGTTACTTGAATACGTTAATAAATATTTCAGCCAGTCATAATTTCATCAGCAAAAGATGGGCCTCTCTAGCATCTGAAAGCCCTGAATTAGGTGCAATAAATCATAGACAATTGACATGAAAATTCACTTATAACTACAATGAAAAATATGAAGTTCCATCAAATCTGATGAATAACGTACTGAGTAATTTATGAAAAACCGACTTTTCATTAAAATTTCAACCCAATATTCTTCTAAAACGTAGCAAGTCGGTGAACAAGTTTATAAAGCTCCATGCAAGTCTTCAAAACAAAAGCATAAGTAATTGTCTGAGCATAGTGGAGCCAACATCCGTGAATATTTCACATAAATACATTTTCTTCTGTCTCATTATTTACTAAAGACACAATCCATTTCAGGGAATTAAACAATAACCTAAGTGATTACGAGTATTTTTGATGAATCGCCGTGATATACAACCGCTCTTCGTATATAATAGAGCTATAACAGCATTGTTTTTGAAATTATGTGAAAGTTTAGAGTGTTTCTACAGATAATGGAAATATTGAGTTTTTATAGACTTTTCTGGAGAAATTCACCTCCTAAAATCTGGAGAAATAGAAATTGTAATGGAGAACTACACATGTACATGTGCAGAATAAGATTTTTGGTTTATCGCGATAAATGACTGGGTATACAATCTGTTACTGATGAATAGTGTATATTACTTGTGAAAAATTATTTGAATTTATGCACTTGACGGTGTGAACTCAAAAAGTTTGCCGTTTCTACAGGTTCACGAAGTTTTCCATTGCAATTTTCATTTTGCAGATCGTGAAAGATGACAATTCTGAGCAAAGTCCATGAAAATTATGATTTCCTTCAGAAAAAAAATAGTCCATTATTTGATATTTGAAGTATTATCAAAAAGGGAATTTTAGAATAAGAATTGTGCGAAACCGTCGGCAAAATCTGGAATACCAATACCCTTAAATGAAAAGATTGATATAGAAAAGATTACTTTGAACATTACTTGGTTTATTTCAGAAACTTTCTCCTTCATATGGTGCATCTCTCAGTAGCAATTCATTTTTTGATGTCCGTTCAAATTGCCGATTGATTCAAGTATTTGAATGAAAACCGTTGTTTGATTTCGAGTTGAGATTACGCAAGACAAATACATTTTTGTATTAGAATATTTAATTTCTAGATTTGAAAAAGATTTCGTTCAGTGAAAAGTTCATTTTCAGGTCCTTTTATCTTTTGCACATTTCGAAGAATGATTGCCTTATCTTTCATATAAACTGATTATTCGATATATTTCGAATATTTTCATTTGGACCCATCACCTTTGGCATGTTTTTTGAACCTAGAACCCATTAACAACGCTTTCGTTATCTAATACTAATGGAAAAATTCTATCCCTTTCTGCTGCCCCTCCTTCATTTATGTAGAGTTCGTAAATGTATGGATAGACATTAATAACTATAAGAGTTTGTATACTTGAGTGAGTGGATGTATATGAATATATACAGGGTGTCCCTGGACTTCCTCTTTTCCTCTCGGGAATGTATAGATGGGGTCAAAATATCACCAGTACTTCATATAACTTTTTTTCCTAAAAGTCTTCGTAACCAAGTTACGGGCCCTCGAAGTTACAAAATGAAAAATGTTTTTCTTTGATAACTTTTCAAGTGAATATTCAAAATCATCCAAATTTTGGTAATTGACTAAACAAATGAATTCC